>VZTX01004503.1:73348-84409 GCA_013400915.1 Pardalotus punctatus | reverse complement strand
GGCCCCGGCCCGGCCCCCGGCGCCCTCCCCGGGCCGGACATAACGGTCCGGCCGTGCCCCGGCTCCCGCGGCCTCCGCCGGCACCGGCTTCAGCCGTGGCGAGCGGGGGACCGGGCTGGCTGTGCTGCATGTGTTGGATGTGTTGAATGTGTGTGTTTATTTGGCACAACTTGTGCGGGGTCCCTCGGCGGGTGAAGGGGGCACCCCGCTCCCGTCAGGGACGAACCCCCGCAGCTTGGGGGTTTATGGATCCCCAGCCCGGTGCTCCGTCCGGCGGGTGAGGAATTCCGTCCAAACCAGTCGGTAGCACCGAACCGAGCCGTTCTGGCCGTGCTGCTCTGCAGAGCGATTCTTTGGTGATGCTTCATGGGGTTTGACAGGGGATGCGGGAGGAGGACGGGGCCGGAGCTTGCCCTTAGCAGGCAGCTCACGGAGCAGAGGTGCTGGTGCCGGTCTGGGCTCCGTCGCCCGACCTTCCCCGGTCCCACCGCGGGTGTCTTGGCACAGCCGAGGTTGTTTGCTTGGGGCTTAGTGCTAAAAGCAGCTTTTTCTCTGCAAAAACGGCTTTTTCCCGTGGCTATGTGTGTTATAAAATCACCTGTGCATTGCTTATTTATTGCTGAAATTAAAACTAAGCTTTTCCTTTTTTCATGGTTCTGTGTGTGTATATATATGTATATATATATTTTAAAAATGAAGATTCAGCCAGCAAACAAAATACTGCAACAGGAAAAATCTAAACCAAATTTTACTGCAGAATGTGTAGGCAGTTTGGAAGCCTGCTGGTGGCCTAGCCTAGCTGTCTTCTGTGAGCCAGGGATCGCTGGAGCCCTCTTCCCACTTCTTCACTCGTTTTCCTGCCTTTCTGCTGGAATGCTGAGTAGCACAGGGAGGCTGCGGAGCAGGGGAAGGTGAAGGATGCCCAGCCCATGTTTATCCCCCTTGCAGGGGCAGTGAGACCTCGGGTGGTGAAGTTTGGCTGCTGTGTTTAAGGTCTGGGTGAGGATGGTTTTACTGGACAGACAAAGGTGCTTGCTTTTCTCCTGGTATGTGTTTACACTTTCAAAACCAGTGTAATATCCGCGGAATTTCACTCGCCCTGTTAGCCCGAGGTGCAGCTTTTGCTGGGGATGCTGGTGGCTTCGTTTGTCTCAGTGCTCTGGTGATGTCAGTCGTGTCCTCGATGATGTGCAGTGCTGCTGCTCCCTGTTCCCAGCAGGGACGTGACCCTTGTGGGCAGGTGAAAGGTGAGATGGAAAAGGTTACAGGGGAGGAGGAGTCCTCCCAACACCACGAGAAATACCAGCACAGTCGGTGCTTGTGGAGAGGCTCCAAAGCTTCTGCCTGCACTGACATCCCTCGTGCCCAGCGTGGCAGAAGCCTCGTAGCAAGCACAGCATGAGGCCTGAGGAACCTGCTGTGCTTTGCTCCGGGATTTACGTGGTGTCAGTGTTTGGTGGTTTCCCTGAGCTGGAGAGATGGTTCACCTGCTCCACGAGGTGGGAAAGGCAGCCAGGTGCCAGAGGCAGTTTTGTGCAGTAGGAGGAAAGGGGAGAGGTTCGGTGGCTGAAGTGCCTCGCTGCTTGGGCTGCATGTGGAGGAACCTGTTGGTGTGGGATATTAAAGGAGAAGGATGGTTTGCCCCCCTCCTCGGGCTGTGGTGCTGTGCAGGAGGTGAGAAGCCTTCAGTGAGGAGAAGTTTGGGGCTGTGTGTGGTGGTGTGGGACAGGGACACGCCAGGCCCTCAGCACAGGAGCAGGAGGAAGCACGGACATAACTGAGAACAGGGACTTACCTCAGCCCGGGACCACAAACGGCTCTAGGGTGCTCGAAATGACTGAACCTCTCAGCTTCTAACTGAAACCAGGGATTTCCTCATACAGTAGGAAATTGTGACCGTTATTCTGGTGTCAGATATCTTTGTGCTGGCTTCTGGCTGGTTTTTTTGATCCCTCTCATTAGAGCAGACATGGTGTGCTGGGTATACTGAAATATTCTGTATCGCTGGCAAAGTGATTCATTTGAAATGACTTAAATCGGCTGGTTAAAGGCAGGTTGATATAGTAACAGTAAAAAAATACAATACACAGAGTCCTCTCTTGTTTGAAATCAAACAATTTTTCCAGATATTCATTATTTCTGTGCCTGCGAGCAGCTCCTCAGAGGAGCGCGAGCTCGGCTCTGTAACGCCGGGTGTGCAGCCGTCCCCGCCATCAGTCCTGGCTGTCACTGGGACAGAGAGCAGGAAGGTCACTGGAATATCACATCCACGCTTGAAAATAAATGTCCCTGCCTTATTGCAGCACTCTGCTCACAGGAATGTGTTGGTTTATCTCCTGCGGGCAACCACAGCCCAGGGACGGGTCCTGTGCACTGGCCTTATCTCCTCGAGGAATATGACAAAGGTTTTTACCCCTTGTCTCTTTGCTGGAGCCCAATACACCTGTCGGCACCCTTTTATCTTTCCCAGATAAGGCTGAGGCTAAATGCAGCAAATGAGTTTACTGTAATGCAAATTTGAGGGGGCTTCCTGTTTACAAGGAAATAGCTGTAGTGCCGGCAGAATGAATTCCAAGGCTGCAGGCCAAGGCTTAGCAGCAAATAAACTATGAGGGTGAAGAGTTTATTGGCCGTAGGGCTGATTATTGCTGAGTTTATGTGAATTATCCTCAGACTGGTTTTGTCCTGAAATCGTTAAATATTACAGTTTGGGGAGGAAGGACAGAAAACACTAATGAGCCGGGAGTGCCTAAGGAAGAGGATTAGTGTGTTTTTGTTTTTTTTAAGCACCAAAACAAAACAACCCTTTTTCCATCCTCTGTCATCTGCTTTTCCTTCCCTTCTGCATTTCCTCCTTTCGTGCCTAAGAGCCTTGCCAAGAGCTGTGAGAGCTGTGGTATCTTTGTGTTGTACATTGTTTCCTAAAAGCCTGTTTTTCAGGGAGATTCGCATGGGTGGGCAGAAAGGCTTTCAGAGGCAGAATATCCTGCTGAAATCAGGCCTGGAATGGGAAGGAAGACAGCCCTGTGGAAATATGAGCAAATGTGAAACCTAAGTCTTATTCTGCAGAATTGCTCTCAAGTATCTTAAGTGTTGGTGGGGAAGGAGTAAATTAACTGCACTCTGAATTTTTTTGGCTATTCAGCAGACTGTTGAGGCTTTTCACTTTTCCATGTACATTTTACATTACCCTTATTTTGGTCAAAGGGAGTGGAAGAGCACTATAGAACAGCTGTTTTTATTTACCAGCAGCTTGTTCTGGTTGGAGTAAAGGATTTGTGTAATGTGAAGCTGAGAAAAATGGTCCAAGAAATCAGGTAACAAATGGGAGAGGGTTCAGGGCTCGCAGAAGCCTCGTGTGTGTGCCACTGGAAAGTTGACATTAAACCTTTCTTTCTATAAACATCACGTAAGCTTTGGGTGCTTTTGGTATACAAATACCAGGGGCATGGTAACAAAACACAGCATCCATCTGTCCAGGCTTCTTTCCCTGAGGTTGTGGATGTTTCTTATCTCTCCTTTTCTAACCTGCTTTTAGTAATTACCTCTGTTTCAAGTTAATTCCGATTTTTCTCCTAGTCTTTTTCTTTGGTCTCCTGTGTTCCTCTGAATCTTGCACTACTGGGGAAAAAGGGACCATGTTGCAGGCACTTTTTTCTTAAAAATCATGCTTTTAATGTGATGTTTTTTTCTCAGTAATCATCGTATCTTCACTTGTAGAGGTGAAGACTGGCCCCTGCTACGCAGCAGCTTCTCATAGGGTGGTTGATGTGCCCTTTGCTTTCTTACCCAGTATTCAAACTGGCTTGTTTAAAACTGATTAAGGGTCGTTGAAAACACAGAGGTTGATTTGCCTTCCCAGTTCTATCCTGAGCTGTTTGTGATTTCTTTTCCTCCCCTGTTGGTGCTGAATATTGTCGAAATCCAAGCAACATCTCCTGCTCAGGGTTAAGCATCATTGCTCTGTTCTCTCTTGCTTCTGATTTTGTAATTCTGTTCTCTTGGCCTTACTTTGCTCTTTCTGTGGATTTCAGTTCTTTGTTTGAGGTGGCCTTCAGGGAGTTCTTGTACCTCTTGAAACTTCTCTAAATCTCTTAAGTTGCAGGCTCACACTCGCCTGTCTCTGCTGTCAGTCTGGGTGACTTTGGCGGTGTTTTCTCTGGCATTGTTCACTGCCTCCGTGTTGTGTTTATTCATTTACGGTGCTGTCTCTGGGAAAATTTTCCCGACAATTGTATGTGTAATTTTCATCTTTGTTGCTATTCCGCCCGTGTCAGTCCTCTGTGTCTCTCTAGGTGCTTCTTTGTTGCTGTAAGAAAACTGTTCAGTTTTGGGCACCTTCTTACAATGCCAGACCACCCCTTCCCTGAAGAAATTCGTCCTGATATCCAAAATCTGAAGCTTAAATGAGTAAACTGAAGCTTATCTTACTATCTAGTGTGAAAAGGCACATGTGAGGGTTCACTGGGAACTGCTTGAGGAAGGGGTAAAACTTGCTTTTTTCTGAACTAACATTACAAGAAAGGCTGAACACGTGTTTTTTTGGTGGACTGGCTCAGGGCTGGAAAGAGTAGCAAAATTTTGGTTGGAAATTCAGTTTCCCTGCTTTTCTGTCAGCAGAAGTGTGTGGTTGTGAAGGCAGGAAGAAATGGCTCTCTCAAAATAATTTGATGTGCACACAGAATGCTGACAATGTATTCTTGCTTTTATCTCAAGTTAGCTTTGTACTACAGCACTTTCTTGGGAAGAATGCATGCCCAGGGATGGATATGGCCTGATGTACACATGAAGCACCTTGGGCAGGTGCAGGAGTTGAAGTTGGATTTTCTGTTGGATTTTTTTCTGGCCCTCAACTGTCTCATCTCCTGAGCATGGTGCTTGGAGCATCTCTGGGCACAGGAAGGAGAGATCTGGAGAGAGATGCTCCAATTACTGCTCCCTGGGGATGCTGTAGGATTGCAGCGTATGTTTTGAAGCATAGACCTTCCCTCAGGCATCATTACCTTAATTAAGAAAAAAGGTAAATAAGGGTGATCTGGGGGGAGATCAGTGTGCAGCCTTCTGTTCCTGTGCTGAAAACACAGGGATGATTTTAGACGTGTTTTTGGGGAAAGCTTCTGAAATGTGTTGTGTTATAGGGGTGAAGCACTGATGCCTGGTGCAGGTGGGCTGCAGGTGCTGTGAGAGCTGCCAGATGTTTTTTCAGTAAAATTAATAAACTTTATAGCTCTTACTCCTTTTAGAGCTGATGGCTTTTTGGTGCTCAGACCTTCCTGTGTGAAATGGTTTCAGCCAACACTGGAACTATAACATCAGGACGTGAGTGTGTGCAGCCCTTGGTTTCTGTTCTGGTGAAATCATGTGGAATGGCCTGGTTTAATCTTCTTATCAATAATAGCTTTATTTTTTTGGTAATTAATAAAATTAGTTAAAAGTCTATCAGGACCCGTCAGGTCCAGGTGCATAAACCAAGTAACATAATTTAATTGAACTAAATTGGTGCAAAAGCAGCAGTTTCCAGCTTAGCAAATGCAGCTGTTTTCCACAGGAGCTTCACCCATACTTATCCAATAAAATCATTCCAATACTGACTAAACACCTATATAAATATGCCTTGCATAAATAAATAACGATTTTTGAAAGCGTTTGAAGGAACACGGAGTCCCTCAGCCCCCTTTCCACTGTGCTAGGAATTTGTCCTGTCAGCATGTGTCACATCCTATTGAGGAGGGAGCTGGGGAAAGGGCGGATTTCTCGGGATCTGGTGGAGTTGAGCAGATCAAAGCCATCATTAGGGACTGGGTCTGGGGTGTGTGACAGCAGACAGGCACCAGCTGCACTCCCAGCTCCGCCGGGATCTCGGCACGGGAGCTGGGAATTGCTGGGTGCTCGGGGGAGTTCTACCTCTGCTCAAGGTGCACGTGAGGAAAGAGCTCCCAGCAGCTTCTGCATCCTCCCGGGAAATTAAAAAGCTCCGGGGAACCCAACAGAACACTCAGTGCTGCAGACCTTGGAGGAGACACCTCTGTCCCGGGGGGCTGAGCACAGAATGAGCCTCGGCATGACAGCTCCAGGGATGTGGCTTGGCTGCTGTTGTTTGTTGTGTTTCTGCCTCGATTTCAGCGGGGAAAAGGAGCTCTGTGAAATAGAGTTTTAAAGGGGAAAGAGGGGTGGTGGGTCCAGAGGGTGGTGGTGAATGGAGTTCGATCCAGTTGATGCCCACAGGAAAAGGCCTTGAGTTGCATCAGGGCTGGTTTAGGTGGATATTAGGGAAAATTCCTTCATGGAAAGGGCTGTCCAGGGCAGTGGTGGAGTCCCCATCCCTGCAGGGATTTAAAAGTCGTGTGGATGTGGCACTTGGGGATGTGGGTCAATGGTGGCCTTGGCACTGCTGGGAGAACAGTTGGATGTGATCTCTGAGGGGTTTTCCAACCTGAACAATCCCATAATGCAATTAAAAGAGGACAAAACGTGTGGATGCTTCACTCTTGATGTCTCAAGTGGGGATGGCCGGGACAGCCATGGGAGTGGGACACAGCTTTGGGAATGACATTCCTTTTTGAGCATTCTCATCATTTGTTGTTATTTTCCAGCCTCCAGTCTGGCTTCTCCATTTCTTCTCTATCATCTTCCGTTCATTTTCATGTTTGCAGCAATTCTGTATTGTGCGCCAGTCCTCTGATTTTTTTCAATGAAGGTTTTTGATGTTTTTTTTACCTGAGATTTTCCTAATTGTTCAAAAATACAGGAACATTCCTGTAGTTTTAACTTGTTGTTAAAAAGAGCTTTGAAAGATCTGATTCTTAGGCCAAGTATTTCATCCCAGTTTTCACTTTTGATCAATCTTGCATTGCTAAACCTTTTAAATACACTTGTACAAAGAGAAAAAAACAACCCACTTTTGGCTGTGGTGGCTCTGGGCCATTCCGCTGTTGCTTTGAATTGTACTTGTTGACCCTGTCAAGCCTTCAGTTCAGAGGCCTTTAGGGCAGGATCTTTGGTCCAATTTTAGCAACTTTATGATGGATTTGGATAGTGGAAATAAACATTTAAAATCTCTGTAAAATTGCATCCCGAGCCTATAAATTTATAAATAAATCAGAGACGTTTGCCAGTGTTGGCCGTAGTTCTTGGTCTCTCAGTGAAGGTTTATACTTGCTACTTGCAAAGAAAGTTCTAAACATTTGAGATTGAGAAAGATTAGAAAAAACTGGCACGTCTTCAGTAATTTTGTATTTGTTTAAAAAAAAAGTAATTTATGGTTGGCGAACGCCTTAATTGCAGTCGGAGCGAGGAGATGTGATTTTGCTCTGATTTTCCTTTCTTGTAATTTCTCAGCAGCAGCAATCTGGTGGAAGGGCAAGTCCTTGACACTGCAATTTGGTGTAATTATTCCTGAAAAATTCATGTACTTAGAAGCTTTTATATTAGTTTCAGATTTCAGTGCCGATAATGCCAGCGATCCTCAAGGATCTTGGGGCTGGTTTGGAGCTACGCAGCTCCTGCTTCTGGCTCCCTCCTTGTAAACTTTCTCCATGAAAATCATTTGCATAAGTGAAGCTGCTGATGCCGGGACAGGAGGGAGGTGTGGGCAGGCGTTGCTGAGCTCTAATCCCTTCAATCCCACAGGGCTCTGGGGTGAAATTTGTTGCTAATCACCCACGACAGTTCTAAGAGCATTAGTTCACTGCAGTGAAATGACTTGGCAGTGGCTCGGTGTGAACTTGGGGGGGGTGTGAGGGCAGAAAATGGGGCAGAAATAGGTGGACTTGGGACAGAAAATGTCAGAGTCCCGTGGAGGTGGGGTGTGCGTGTGGTGTGATGTGGAGAGAAATCAAAGTTTGGGGTCACTCATTGCTTTGTCAGCTGATGAGCACATACGCTAATTAATAACTGACTCGAAGAATGATTTGCATTGGGAAGGATCTCCAAGATTGAGTGTGATTCTGTGAGTTTACAACTAATAGATAAATATATCAATTCAGATGGTCTAATGATCCTTTTTGGCTTTCTGTGCTGAGAATTTGCCCTGCGAACTGCAGGAACCTCAGTGACAACGTGTGAAATAGCTTTTTACAGCATTGAGAGCAGAGTCATTTGGAGAAGTATTGACTTCTGCTGAACTTTGAGCTGGGTGCAATCTGAGAGGAAGCAGAATGAAATGGGTTCAATGGTTTGTGAGTGTTCAGTGTTTATTATCTCTGACACAGGAATAAATGAAGGTGGCTGTGGTGTGGAGATGGGATGTTGGGAGTGCAGAGAGTGGACAGGCACTGCCAAATCTTGGCAGTCAAAACACTGGCTGTGGAGTTGGTGAATATCTGGCATTTTCTTGAAATAATTATTAATTTGGTCATGCCAGGAGCCATCAGGAGCTTAGTGTGCTGTTGGATACAGGAGCCACACGTGGCAGAGGGATGGTACCTGCTCTGACGACAAAGAGGAGGGAAAAAATAAATCCAGCTTTATTTTACAGGCTGGGGATCTGAGCAGATAAAGTTTATGACCTGCTCATGACGATACAGGAAATGCTGGTAGAGTTAGATTCTGAACTCTCCTCAGTCTCTGTGAAGCTGCGGTTTCATTCTTAATTTTGTTTTTCTGTTCTCCTGTTTCTGTTTGGCCCTACTGGAGAATATATTAATGACTGGAACTGCTCATTCTTAATGCACATGTATTCTTAATGCTGGCCATTGTTTTTCCAAGCTGTGGTGTGCACGTATGCACCAGATAACATCCCACAAATCTGAACTCTTATTGATTTACAAGAAAAAAATCATCTGCTCTGATGATAAATAATTCAAAGCTCCTCTAAAATCCAGTAGTAGGAAGGGCAGTAGTAAGGAGCTTCTTGACCTAGTTCCAATAGTAGCAGTATTGTATATATGGATAGACCCCGTTGCCTTGTTCTGTGCCCTTTCCTTTTCTGAGATGTGAGTTGCTTTCAGAAGAACTTCCAGGGACAAAATCTGTGTGAAATGAATAGCAGAACTTTTATAGAATCATGGAATAGTTTGTGTTGGAAGGGACCTTTAAGTTAGTCTCATTCCAACCCCCCTGCCACAGGCAGAGACACCTTCCACTATCCCAAGTTGCTCCAAGCCCTGTCCAACCTGGCCTTGGACACGTGCAGGGATGGGGCAGCCACAGCTTCTGTGGGCACCCTGTGCCAGGGCCTTACCATCCTCACAGGGAAGAAATATCCCCTAACCTAATTCAAACCTCCTCTTTGCCAGTTTGAAATCATTCCCCCTTGTCCTGTTGCTACCTGCTCTTGGAAAAGGTCCCTCTCCATCTTTCTTGGAAGTATCAGAATGAGTGCTGTTTGTTTTCCTCTCCTCTGTAACTCCTGGTTTGTGCATATTCCTACATCCCGTGGGGTCGTGCTCCAACCCCATGGATGGTTCTTCATTTCCAGTGGCTATCTGTGGGCTCGGTGCTGGCAGAAGTTTCGTTTCTCCTGCTTGGTATGCTTCTCCTTGGATTCCCAGGCTGTCATTGCTCTGTTCTGGGGGAACATCAGGAATGGCCAGTGCTGCAGCCAAGGATGAATCCTAGCTTTGGCTGAACTCCCCTCCAAGGCTTCTCCTGATTTTTTGTTCCTGCTGGAACTTGTCTGGGAGGGCAGATCGTGGATGCTCTTGCCATACATGGCCTTTTCTATGTTAGAAAGGACATAATGTGTTTTCTTCTTAGCTTTTCAGACATGTTTCCAAGTAGACATTTTCTGCCTGCGCCGATGTTGGCACTGCGGCTGCTGCCTGTGCCCTGCCAGGCTGCTCGTAGACAGCGAGAGCTGTTTGATTCCAGAATGGAGTTTAACCTTGAAGGCTGCTTTTCAGCGGGTTTATTTGATCAAAGCTGGAGTAACTAGAGATCCAAGATGCAGCTTGAAGCTCCCTTTAACAGACTCTTCAGCTCATGCTTGAAATAAATCCCATTTCTGGGCAGGTGGAGGAGCAGACCAGGTTAGAGTGACCTGTGCTGCTCGCAGAGTTTATGGTTTGATGAGGATGCAGATAAGTCATCTTCTGCCTGCTCCAATGCTTGACCACACTTTCAGTGAAGATAAAGCTGCCCAGAAAGAGGTACCCAGAGTCCACCTTGCATATCTCACCAAATTTTAGGCCTGACTTTTGATTTGTCCTAAACATACTTGTCCTGGTGTTTCAGTTGACTTGTGATATGTGGTCGGTAAATGGAGTGTTTCTGAATTTTTTTGTTGTTTGCTGTTTTTTTCCTCTTTGAAATGAAAAAAATCTATGAACAAAAGGTTTTGCTGCAGTCCAGTTGGATGTGCTTTTGCTTCTGAAGTCTCCCTGGATTTCGTTTTTAGCCAACTTTTGTTTCTGCTCCTTGTGAGTGCTGCTATTAAGGTGGCTCATGCTGTGAACTGAGATGAACTCGTGCAGAAACGGCCACTTCTTGCATTAGTGCGAGGTTTGTGGTGATGGCATCTCTGGCCAGGGAAAGCTTTTCAGAAATGGCTGTGTTTCTGTGAAATGCAGCTTTTAATCCCAGATTGCTGACGTGTAGGGCAACTAATGACTCAATAGACTAAAGCAGAGAGGGAACCTTTCTTCCTGCTTGTGGAATGTGCTAAGCTCCATTTAAAAATTTTCCATCCTTCTGAAGGATACATGGACTCTGCGTCAGTTCTGTGAACTCCAGAGGATTTCTGCCTGTAACTTCCATGTAAGAATTAGGAGGTGTTTATTCTGGATAGTCATAATCCACTCCATATAATTTATTCCTATTTATTCCTATGGCTAAGTAGAAATTATTTTAAAGGGGCACGCAAATGTTGTGGAGGACCTGGCGTGTAATGTGGACTCCTGAAGCCTGTGATCATTTTACAGATCTGTTCAGATTCTGTGGCTGCAAAAGACATTTTGTTCCTTTGACGTTATCCATCAGACCAGAAGTACGGGATGTCGGGAGAGGTTTGCTCCTTACACAATCCCTGTTTTCCTGGGCGCTTCAGTCACACGTTAAATTTTCATTATCTTCTCCCATTGTCTAGACTGAAGATCTGTTGATGTAATTTCTTGCAGTGCACTC
>VZTX01004503.1:0-73065 GCA_013400915.1 Pardalotus punctatus | reverse complement strand
TTCTGCTCCTTGTGAGTGCTGCTATTAAGGTGGCTCATGCTGTGAACTGAGATGAACTCGTGCAGAAACGGCCACTTCTTGCATTAGTGCGAGGTTTGTGGTGATGGCATCTCTGGCCAGGGAAAGCTTTTCAGAAATGGCTGTGTTTCTGTGAAATGCAGCTTTTAATCCCAGATTGCTGACGTGTAGGGCAACTAATGACTCAATAGACTAAAGCAGAGAGGGAACCTTTCTTCCTGCTTGTGGAATGTGCTAAGCTCCATTTAAAAATTTTCCATCCTTCTGAAGGATACATGGACTCTGCGTCAGTTCTGTGAACTCCAGAGGATTTCTGCCTGTAACTTCCATGTAAGAATTAGGAGGTGTTTATTCTGGATAGTCATAATCCACTCCATATAATTTATTCCTATTTATTCCTATGGCTAAGTAGAAATTATTTTAAAGGGGCACGCAAATGTTGTGGAGGACCTGGCGTGTAATGTGGACTCCTGAAGCCTGTGATCATTTTACAGATCTGTTCAGATTCTGTGGCTGCAAAAGACATTTTGTTCCTTTGACGTTATCCATCAGACCAGAAGTACGGGATGTCGGGAGAGGAGGAGGAGCTGGAGAGGTTTGCTCCTTACACAATCCCTGTTTTCCTGGGTGCTTCAGTCACACGTTAAATTTTCATTATCTTCTCCATTGTCTAGACTGAAGATCTGTTGATGTAATTTCTTGCAGTGCACTCACTGGAGCAGAGGAAAGCTTTCTTGATGTCATTATTATGAAAAAGGCTTATTCTCTTACTGCTGGTCTGGTGGTCAGTGGGAACGGGACGGTGCCGGGGGGTGATGGCAGTGCCAGGGGGCTCGGGGAGGAGGGGGAGCTGTGGGCTCTGCAGCTCGTGCCAGGCTTCTTCATCTCCAGTGGGTCCTCTGTAAGCACAGGGGGATGAGGGCAAGGTCTGTTTGGCAAAAGATTTAGGTTGGATTTTAGGAAGGAATTGTTCCCTGTGAGGGTGGGGAGGCCCTGGCACAGGGTGCCCAGAGAAGCTGTGGTTTCCCCATCCCTGGAAGTGTCCAAGGCCAGGTTGGACAGGGCTTGGAGCAACCTGGGCTAGTGGAAGATGTCTCTGCCCATGGCAGGGGGTGGAACAAGGTATTCTTTAAGATCTCTTCCAATCCAAACCATTCTGTGATTTCACGATCTCTTATTTACTGCTTCCTCTTAATTTAAAATCAGTATTTTGTTTAGATTGTTAAAATACACAGAGAGCAGACCCAGTCCTTAATGAACAAATAAACAGCAAGTTCGTCACTGAATAATTTATGACCTCAAACCTGATTAACAGTGTTCAGCCCTCCCAGTTCTTGTCTGACTTGATGTGGTGGTTGGCCTCCAGAGCTCTTGCTTTGGATCACACTGTTCAGAGATCTGTGTTCCATGTGGGACTTGGAGATACACAGAAAACTATTAATAGGATATTTTTCTACATTTCCAGCAAAGTCCTTGGCTTTATTACAGACTTTTTTCTGGTCAAGTCATTCAGATTTCGTGCTGCAGGTCCTCCTTTGAGGAGGAGTGTGGATGTTTTCCTCCCTCCATGGAGGAGATGTTTGTCAGTACTTGGGAGGTTTCTCAGAATTTTTGGTGATGGGGAGCACACGAGAGGGGACGTCCCTGAGGTTGGCAAGGATTAGGTACTCAGTCTTGCTACTGCAGAAATAAGAGTGATATTTAATGGCCTTATTTAGAGCATGAGTACTTTGTACAGGGTTATTTTTATAATAATAAATAGTATCATTATAATAATAAGTAGTATAATTATAGTAATAAATAGTATGTATGAAAATATCGATTTTAAAATTGGAAACAGAGAAAGTCCAATGAAATTTTGACTTGATGCTGTGACAAAAGCTTTACCAAGGCCCAGCACTTGCTAGCCTGCATTGATTTTAAAATTTATGTACTTACATTGTTGCCCATATTAAATTTTTATAGGCATTATATGACAATGGATATTGAGGTTACTTGACAAATAAAGGAAATCTTTGTTAATGTGGTTTAAGTGAGTGATTGTGACATTATAAATTAGGTAGAGTAGATGTGAAGTGCACTGCAGCCAAGCAGGGCCTAATGGAGCTGCTGTTGGCTCCTTGGGTGGTTGATCCCAGGCAGCTCGGGGTGCCTTGGGCATTTATTTTACAACTTTAGTGCAAACTAAACCTGAGGCAGAAATAAAAAACCAAAGTGGTGACCAGGGTGTCCCCTGGGAAGTGACCCCAGGGATCAGCTTGCTCAAGGCCAGGCCAGGGCTTCACCTGACTTTTCTTCAAAAGTTTAAAAAAAGCAATTTCAAGTAACTTCTCTTTTTTTCCCCCCCTTTTCTTTTTTTCTTTCAGTATCCGCAGTGTTATGCAGAAATACCTCGAGGAAAGGGGTGAATTAACCTTCGACAAGATCTTTCATCAGAGAATTGGTAAGTCATGTCTCAATAAAATGTTACTTCTATAGATATTTTCAAGATCAGTTTGGTTTTTACATTGCCCTGTGAAGCCTGCTGAGAAATCAGTGCTGTAGATTTTCTGAAGAGCACTGCAGGATGGACAAGACTTAGTGAAACGTAGACCTTCAAGAAGATGAAATGTTGTGAAGGGGAAGAAGACAAAGTGAGGCAATCTGTCAGCTTCAGGTTCTGGAAAACTACAGGGAAAATAATTAAATTATTTGGAAACACCGAGGAGAAAATTATATTACTTGGTATGGGCTTGTCAACAATATAATGTGTCACATCAGTTAAACTTATTTTTCTTTGCAGAGGTAATGAGCCTGTTGATAAGGGAGCAGGAGAAAAGATCCCAGATGTGTTGTCTTGACCCTCTGATGTCATGTTCTTGTTCCCAGCACGGGGGGTGAAACTGCTGGGAAAGTGGACTTGTGGAGCAGTTAATCAGTATTCCATGGAAAGGTGGATCCAGGGAATTTGCATGGGAATATCAGAGATCAGTGTTTAGTTAACTTTGGGTGCTGAAGAGCCTCCGCATTCCACTGTGACACGAGGACAAGGGCAGGGTGACAAAAACTCCATAAACCAGGGGAGGGGGGAAATGCAGTGAAATCCAGCAGTTCTTTCCTCTCCACCTGTGCCAGAGCAATCACACAGTGTGGGGACCCTCAGGGCAGGGACTTGGCTGTGACAGGCAGCCCTGGGCTGTGTTGGCTCAGCTGGATCACACGACTAAATATAAAATCAGTGTTGTAGCCAGTGAGGCATGTGAAATAATCCTCTTCTGGCAGAATGTTGTGTCCATCCTGGCACTGGATTAAAAAAATATACATGGACCTGCTGGGAAGAGTCCAGGAAAAAGCAGTGGGAATGAGCAGACCTTGCTGGGCAGTCTGTTAAATCTGACCTAGAGGGAAGTATTGAAATAGGGTGTGATGTGGGCAGTGCAAGGGAGAAGTGAGGTTGAACATGATTCAAAACCAGAAAAGCTGTTGCAGAAATCATGAGGTTAGTCCATTTTCCAGAGCTTTTAATGTGTCAATTAAAAAAAAATAAAAATCTGGGTATGCATAAGATTAAAAATTTTAGTGGTAGGGTGGGTGATAAAGCAGGGAATGGATTTCATGAGGGGCTTGTGAGATCTTTGTCCAGCAGATTTGAGGATTGGCTTGGCTGGGATAGCACAGCTGCTCCTGTCTTGGAAAATGGGAAATGGGCTGGGAAGTCTTAAGGAGGTCAGTGGTTTTATTCCTGTCTGAAATGAGACTGTAGTGAGCAAAGTGTACCTGGTTTCCCAGGAGAACTGGTGCAATGGGGGCATCTTTGGGCTGGTTGAGCTTTTACTGGTGTCTCCTCTAGCTGGAGCAGAAATGTCCCAGAGCCTTCCTGCTTGCCTGGCAGTGTGCAGCTCACTGAATTGGGAGTTTTAGGTATTACCAGATTAAAATAATCAGTGTTCTTGTGTCTCAGAGTGTCATTAATTGGTCTCAGAGCCATTGGAAGTGTCACGGAGTTTTCCAGTGGGTTTCAGCAATTGGAGTAGTCTGTACTTGTGCTTGAAACTGTGACTTTTTATCCTGGCCAAAATGTTTGCCAGGTAAATGCACAGATACCTTGTTTGCTTGTACTGACACCTCAGTGTGTGCTTCAGCTCCAGTGCCTGTGCTGAATCATTAATATTTTACTGTAGCCTGGCAGTTGCAAAATAAGCGGAATTTTAAGCAACCAAACACAGCCTGACTTCAGCTGAGTTTCTTTGGGGGCAATGAAATGAAGAAGTTATTTTTTTTTTCCCCTCTATAAAAAAAGAAGTCAACAGACCAACTTCTATGTAATGGATATTTCTGTTTATGTAATTGAATACTTTTCATTACCAGTTACAGCGAGGACTGTTGCAGTTATTTTGATAAGTTACAGCAATTACAGTTAGGTAGCTGGAACCTTGGAAGGATTAGCTCTTTTTTTTTTTTTTTTTCCCCCCGTGGTGGTAGTAGCCATTAAACCTGGAATTTTAGAGCCTAGAATTTCATTAACATATTAGTTTCTGTGCACAGAGGTTTCCTCCACCTCTCCCCAGGTACAGTCAGAGCAGGACTTGCCCTGGGTTACCTGGAAATGAGGAGCAGTTCTGTGAATGCTCTGCAGGAGTTTTAGTTAATTCTGAAGCTGAAACAGGATTTAGAATGGAATTTAAAAAAAAATTAAAGCTAAACACGGCTGTTTTAAACAGCAGACTTTGCATTGCGCTGGAAAATACAGTATTTCCTTACTGTGGTTGTTCATTTAAATTTGATTGCCTTTTCTAGCGTGTTCTTTGCCATTCAATTAGCTCTGTTTCCAGACATTAGCATAATTGCTTGTGGTAAAGTACCTGCAATTTTAGGCAAGCCTTATGCGGAGGGCTGTGAGAAGAACTATGGGGAGGTAATTAAAAGTCTAATCACCTTTTTGTTCTGCTCCTTGTCTCTTTGTCTGGGGGGGATATGGTGAGACCACAGGTGGGGCAGGTCCTGGGTGAGGGGAGGCTCCTCCTGCTCCGAGGAGTCTCCATGAGCCTGGATTTCTGAATAATTCTGCTGGATCATCCCTCACTGCCGGCTCTCCTGGGCTGTTTTTTTCCTCAGCTGAGGAGCCATCCAGCACTCCCTGCTTCATCCTTACATGCTGCCTATAAAACTGCACTGAGCTCCCCAGTTTTTCCTTGGCAACTGCTCTCGATGAGAACTGTTGTTTTGTTGTTTTTTTTTTCCCAGACCTAAATTCTTCTTCACAGCTCCAGGTCACTGATTTTTTTTTTCGTGTTTTTCGTATCCTTTCAAATGTAAACCCAGGCTTTGATCAGCTGCCTGATACGAGGGCTCTGATGTCGTGTGGAATTGTTCCCGTGGATGTTTCCCTGTGAATGTGTCTAATTATGGTGCTGGTCTCATCATTTGCAAGTGTTTATTCTTAGTGAGCCCTAAAATCGTTTTAGGGTCAGTGCTTTCCTGGTCCCGCTGCCAGAGGTTGACCCAGATTCCCTTCCTGCCAGGTGTGCAACTGCAGGGAGTCACAGGGACGGCTCGGGCTTGGAAACCAAAGCCTTTAGGATGAGAATAAGAGCAGGAAGCTCATCAGGGATGGAAACGGCCCGGAGGCTCCATCAGATTTGCATAAACAAGCGTCTGTCCCCTATTTACATCTCTTCCCTCAGCAAGGCAAGCAGGCTGCTCTCATCCCTTGGTGCTGGCACTGCTGTTTGCCCCGAGTGATGCTCCAGAAGCATCTTGAACTCTCTAAGAATGTCCTGGTGAGTCAGAGGACATAGAAGCACCCAGAAGAGCGCTCTGGCAGCGCTGGCAGCCCAGCCCAGCCGGCTGTTCCTGCAGAAGCTGCTTCCTCCACAGCAGAAGCCTCTTGGGGAAGTACAGGCTGTCTTGAAGCCGAGTGCGTAACCACCTTAGCTGGTTTGCTTTCACCACATCCTGTTTGCTACAACACCAGATCTGGAGTTTCTTTAGAAAAAGAGATGTTTTGAGAGGTTTTGGAAGCGTTCAAAGCCAGGTTGGACAGGGCTAGGAGCAGCCTGGGCTGGTGGAAGGTGTCCCTGCCCATGGCAGGGATGGGATGAGATGGTCTGTAAGGTCCCTTCAAACCAAACCATTCTATGACTCTGGTATCCCAATATCCATAATTTACATGGGGAATCCAGTCTGCTTCACAACTGCATTAAAACTGCACGTGAAGTCCTTGCTGTGCTCCCTTGACCTATGGAGTGAGGACCCTTGGAGAACCCCTGCTAGACCTTCAGGGGAATCTATTAGATCATAATATTGCTTTAGAACAGGATTATCCTGGTTATGAAATGCTCTGGAGCAAACTCACTGCCTGTTACAGTTCACCGACTCTTGTGTCTGACTCTGGGATTTCCAACAAATTGCATCTACCTGTGAGGCAGGGAATGAAGCTGGGTTAGAAATCCTGGGATTCCTGCAGCTCCATATTTGATTTAGGTTCAGCCTTGGGTTCTCTGGTGACTGCTTGGGTCCCTCGTGAAGGCAAACAGGCTGTTCTCATCTCCTGGAGCTGGTGGGACGTGGCAGTTCCTTCACACCTTTCTCAGTTTCTCATCTCTTGCAGAGCCGTTGGGTTTGGGTCTGGGGGAAGGATGAGAACAGGACGTATTTTAGCTGTTTCAGCCGCCTGTCTTGCTGCAGTGTAAATTTTTCACCTTGCCTAGGAAGTAACTTGCATTTCCCCCCCCATCGCCGAAGGTGGCTCAGTTTTATTTTTGTGAAAAAGAACTAATTAAAACAACTTGTAGTTGACGTAACAAGTTACAAACCTTTTTTTTTTTTTTATTTTTTTTAATTTCCTTATTTACCATCCACTTTTGCAGAGTGAGGGATGATCTTTCTGGGGTGATTCATTCCACTGTCTTCCATATCCTCCTCAACCAGCTCCAAGCTGGAGGTTTTCCCAGCCAGGGGAAGCATTTTGCCATTTGCATCAGTGCTGCTTCCTACCCACGGGGGCTTGTGGGGGGCTCTCAGCCCCTTCCCTGCTCCCATTGTCCTGATCCATCTCAGCAGCTTCCAGAGCATTTGGTCTGATTTGTAGCTCCTTCTGCACAGGGACTTTTCTGCCTGCCCTCCTCAGTTCGAGGGAAATGTGCTCAAACTGACCCTTCTGGCTGCTGCTTCCCTCAGCTTGGTCAGGGGCAACTTTCTGTTGAAAAAAAAAAACCAAAAACCCAATCAAAACCAGAGTGAGAAGCAACTACAGCGGTTTTTTGGGGGGCAGTGAATCATGCTATCTGTTGCTCCTGTCTCTAGTTATGGACTCATATTTCGTTATTTCAGAGCTTTGGTGCTAATCATTAGATAGGAGTTAAAATCCGTTGAGAAAAACATTCTTGCTCTTCCTCTTTCTGCTGGCACCGCGCTCCCCAAGCTGCCTAAAAATAACAGGCTGGGAAAAGTGCCTCCCTAGAGTATTATTTAAGCTATTGTTTAATTTAAGCAGAAGATCTATGTGCTGTTGGCATTCTGGACTAATTAAATAGTCCTCTGAGGAAATAACAATGAAGGCAATAAAACTTGGTCGGGAGTAAAGAAAAGCACCTGAGTTTTTGGCTGTGAAGTGAGCAGGGATGACTTTTCTGAGCTGTATCATGAGCACTCTGATAATTTTGCTCTGGAAGTTAAATAATGTGCAGCCAAGTAGCAGGAGCATCATTACTTGGTGGGTTTTCTGTAAAAGGAGGGACACAGGTTGTTTGTTCAGTGATTTTACTCTGGGGTTCTGATTCTGACCTGGCAGCCACCACACAGAAGTAGGCACCACCAAAATTAGGAAGTCACCTTCCGGACAGAAAATGACATTTAAAATGCTGTTTGAAGGCTGATCTTCTTTTTCATGGCGTTTCTAATTTTCAGTGCAAGACCAGCCCGGGCTGTGGGTTGTGGGCAGGCTGCAGGAGGTTCTCAGGGAGCTGTGGAAGCCCTTCTGTCCTTTCACAGTTCTGTGATCAGTTAAAAACAGCACAGAACCCAAACCACAAGGAGACATCAGAAACTGTGTGGCTGTAAACTGAAACAGAAACCGTTAACGTGAGACATTTCACAGGGGATTTGCTCCTCACATGATTTCTCTGCTTGTACCTAACGGGGGTGCGGGGGACAGTGAAAGAGAAAATCCGCACTTTGAGCCTTCTAGAAGTTGGTCAGTTTTGCTGTTTGCAGTGTTTTTCACCAAATGAGTGTTAGATTTAAGATCTCTTTATTATGTCATCATTTCAGTGTTACTGGAAGCTACATTTCTTTCAACACCCTCTTATTTTGTGGTAAAATAAAGCGATACTTGGCATGAGTTACATCGAAGATTGTTTCGAGGGATGTTGCTGAAGCTCCCACTGTCGGTTTTATGTGCATTGGAGTTGTCTGTCTTGGTGTCAGGGACAAAGAGCATCCAAAGGCACTATCAAAATGCATGTATTCATTTTGGATTTTCTTTTGATGATAAATAATTGAGCATTTCTTTGTTGGGCTGCAGCCTGATCCCCCTGCCTGCCTTTGTGGGGGGTTGAAGATGCTCAGTTGTGTGATTTCCCAGGGGAGCTGCAGATTAAATCTGAGCTTTAAAATAGGAAAAATATATATCCTATCATCTGGAACGTCACATGATGGATAATGTACACATCCTGGCAGATTAGCATTTATATGCAGTACAGTTCTTGGAAGATTTAAGCCATGGGGAGAAAGTCTTTATCTCAGCAGAACAGTGCAATTATACAGTTTCTGGGTTAAATTATCAAGATTTCCAGGCAAACTGGCAATTTTGAACTGAAGTAGTATCATAGGAGAAGAGAATGTTAAGGAATATCACTGTTGTCGAGAGAACAAATTATAAATTATTTGAATGACATTTCCTTTGGATGTTTCCAGTGAGGTTTCCCGTGAGCACACACAAACAAAAGTGCTGTGTACCTGCCACAGGTGTGTTTGGTTTGTCCCTGGAAGCCTGTAGGAAAATTAATTCCTTTCAGATAAGAGGGGCCCTGGGTGGTTGGTCCAGCCTTCTCCAGCTTCTCGAGTTCCTTTTGCCATGGTTTTAAACTGTGTCAGGGAGTTTTAGGTTGGATATCAGGGAAAGGTTCTTCCCCCCCAGAGGGTGCTGGGCACTGCCCAGGCTCCCCAGGGAATGGTCCTGGCCCTGAGGCTGCCAGAGCTCCAGGAGCACTTGGACAACTCTCAGACACAGGGTGGGATTGTTGGGGTGTCTGTGCAGGGCCAGGATGTGGGTTGATGATCCCTGTGGGTCCCTTCCAACTCGGGATATTCTGTGATTAATATTGTGCAAAGTGACTTCCATCCCAAAGGTGGTGTTTTCTATCTGCTTGTCCTCACCTGGGCTTTTTTCTCCCTTCCCTGGTGGAATCTTGCCCTTGTGCACCACCACTGTTCACACACCATCCTGATTGCCGCTTCTTCCCACCCAGCAATTCCTCAGTCAATCCAAAACAGTTGCAATCCCATGGAGTTTTTATCAATGTGTCTTGAAGCAGTTCACGGACTAATTAAGCCTCTGAACACAACTGTGAAATAGGGAAGTATTAGTTTGCTGTGTGTGTAAGGTGGCATAATAACAGCTTTAATGAGTTTTACTTGCATAGCTGTGTATTATTAATAAAGCAGATTCTCTGGGCCGGCCAGTGCTGCTCATTCCCCTCAGTGGGATCACTCAGCAGTAACAGAACAGCTCAGAACCAGCACCAGGCAGAATCTAAATTACTGGAGCTGTTAAGTGCTCTCACTTTCAGCAGTGCATTTAAGGGATGGAGTGGTCAGAGAGTTGCAGAGGAGCTGGAGAGCTCTGGCCATCAATTATCCCAGGGGTTCATTTCCAGATGATTTTAGAGGTCCATACCAGCATCTGTCCCATAAAAGACAGATGGGCAATACACCTGGCAAAACCCCTTCCCTGACAGTGCCCTGTCCAGCCAGGGCCTCTGTGACATCCTGCTGTCACACATGTCTGTGGAGATTGGATAGGTGGGGTCAAAAAAACACAAACCAGTTTCTTAATGTTTCTAGATCCTTCTGCCCATAATTGCTGTGATTAAAAGAGGAAGAGCAGCAGAACCATCTGTTTCTGAGCCTCCAGCTCGCAGCAGCTTTCTCAGAGCGCCAGAATGAACCAGAGGAAGGCCCAGAAATTCCTGCAGGAGAATCAGCTGGGCTCTCTCACTGTTGTTTTAGTGGTTTTGCTGCTCTTTACCTAAGTGCTGTGTGTATTTACTAACTGGATAGTGCTGGCTTTGTGTTTTGATTTTGACCACAGCACAACAGCTCCTCGATGCTCTGGCTGAACAATTTGGCTCTTGACAGTGGTTCAGATACTGAGCAGAACTTGCTGAGGTAAATACTGGTAGCAGGGACTTGAGAACACCCTTTTGTTGTAGAATTATTCCATGTGTTCATGAAATGATCCTGTCACCTTGCTCCCACCTAAAAACCACAGCCGGATCCAGGCCCTTCCTGAGGAGCAGAACTGCAGCTCTCAGTGGAGTTTGTGTATTCAGTAATTGGTAATGGTGAAGTTCATAGCTTGGAGCAGGGCAAAAAGTGTGATTCTCAGTAATAAAGGGGTATTGGCTTGTGCTATGTAATTAATTTTAAAATGTTGTATAATGGAAAAATATGGATCAAGAAAATAACAACTGTCACGTCCTTCATAGGGCCTGAATTGCGATGTGGGGACACAAGGGAGACAACAAAGAACAATCCACCACCATAAGGTTTTTTAGCTGCTCCTGCTTGTTAGCTTGCTCATAGCTTGCTGGTACCTTCTATTACCAGTTGCAAAGGAGTGGGAGTTTCTTCTATTTACAAGCGAAGAAAGAAGAAAACCTCAAATGCTGTGTATTCCTTGAAGGAATTGAATGGCATTCTTTGCAATAACTGATTGAAATGAAATGCTTCAATTCTGTGTTTAGTGGGCCTTTTAAAAACTAGAATCTTTTTGTGTATCTCTGTTTAGTGTTAATACTCCTCCATCTTTTAGAGGAGCTTTTTCTTGTATAAAACCCTCTTTTTTCTTTCAACTTTGATATGTTGAGTGCCTTTGATACTTGACTTCAGTCAGCTGGAATCTGCATGTTAAGGGAGATCAGAATATGAAAGATACATAGTAAATATGGTTCAGAGATTACTTTTCCCCATTCTTTTCTCTCCATGGCTTTAAAAAATGATTTATCACATGTCCAGTATTCAGAGCTATTATTTAATGAGGATGTTCAGAGAATCCCTGAGTGCTTTGGGTTGGAATGAACCTTAAAGCTCATCCAGTTCCACTTTCCACTATCCCAGGTTGCTCCAAGCCCCGTTCAGCCTGGCCTTGGACACTTCCAGGGCATTTTCTCTGGATAGCCTAATAATGATAATCGAGTGCTTTCATTAAGTCTGTATATTCCCTGCTCTACCTGTGTCAGACCTCAGGCTTTTGAGGTTTGACCCAGAATTTGGGAATATTCCTCTGTCGTGTCCCCAGTGTCAGTGCTGGGGGAGCAGCTCAGCTCTTCTGCTCCTCTCCCTGCAGGAATTCCAGGCATGCACAAGTCTGGTGTTCACAAAGAGGGCTGACCAAGCTTGAATAATGATTTCCCTGGGTGAAAAGCTATTGGAAAATATGCCTGGAAATAAGTTTCTTTGACAACACTTAAAATCTTTTAGCCAAAGCTTGTTTTCATAGAATGATTTCTAGACATCATTAAACAAGCTACCTGGCAACTTGCAGCCTAATTTTGAGCTTAATTTGGTTCTGTTCTAGGGAAATTGTTCTGTGCTCCTCACTATTGGATGTACATCCTCTTGTGAAATACAGTTTGTTCTTTTCCCCTGCTTTCTATGCACAGGAATATGTTTCAGTCTGTTATAATGTATTATTTTTAATGCAAAGTAAATGAACATTAAGCTCAGTTAGGAAAGAATAGATTCGAGAAAGAAAAGTAGTGGAATGTGTGGTGCTTTCTGCGCCGGGAGGATTTTTGTGGCTTTGGACCTTGCCAGAGCACAATTCCTACACAGTTTTCCCTGGTAATAGCAAGTCTTTTTGTTCCTGGAGAAGGAAATTGGTGGTTCTGTCAGTTCTGGAGCTCTCAGGTGACCTGATTGATGCTGTGCTGTGGCAGCTCCCTGTGGGCTCCATGCAGAACAGGAGTCTGAACCCAGCCTGGTGTTCTGGGATAATTGCAGGCTGCTGGGAATTCCAGTTTTTATGTGGTTGAATAATAGATTCTGCCCTGATGTTTGTGCCAGTGACCCAGATCTGGTGCTGATGGATCTGAAGGTCAGTGAGGGTCATTTCAGGAGGCTGAATACTCCCACAGCTGGATTTAAATACAGCTGTGCTGTAACGCTGCCGTGGTCGTTGCGTCACCGTGGTCACTGTGTAATGTCACTGTGGTGGCTGAGCTTTGCTGTCCTGTGGAAGCTCTACATGAGAGACATTTCTGAGGAGGAGATGACCCAGAATCCCAAAATCATTTGGGTCAGGAAAGCCCTCCAAGACCATCGAGCCCAACCCATGCCCAATCCCCACCTTGTCACCAGCCCAGAGCCCTGAGTGCCACATCCAGGTGTTCCTTGGACACCTCCAGGGATGGGGACTCCCCTGGGCAGCTCCTTCCAAGGCCTGACCAGCCTTTCTATGAGGAAATTCCTCCTGATGTCCAACCTGAACCTCCCCTGGCACAGCTTGAGGTCATTTCCTCTCATCCTGTCCCTGTTCCCTGGCAGTAGGAGCGATATCCCTGTGGCTTCTTGCTGTTGTCCCATTCACTCAGCAAGAAATACCAGGAGAGAAGTCTTAGAGTGACTTGGACACCTTTAAGTGCCCTAAACAGGGTCAAACCCAGTGTTGCAGACTTTGCAGAGAGCACCATCACACGTTCCCAAAGCTTTTCCTGCCTGGGAGCCGTTGGCCGGAGCGCCGGGAAAGGAGCCCGTGTCTGGTGCAGATGTCACTGCTGCTTTGTTTGTCAGGATTCTGTATTTATACACAGCACGTTTCGGGAGGATTTGGAAACAGCTTGATATTTTTGTTCTCTAATTTGCTATTTTGCCTACTAGAAAGAGGCTACATCAGCGTTTTGGACCACGTTCAGGCCGGCTGTAAATAGATGCAGCTTCCTTTCAATCAGTGACATTGTGAACACTTGTATCGGGGCTGAACATGGCTATTTTTAGCTCTGCTCTCTCACCTAGTCACTCCTGTTTGCTTTAATAAGATTTTTATTTACTCCTGTTAAAAGGTTACTTGAATCGGGTGCTCATAAAATTCCAGTTAGAATCAGATAAGTCGTTTTCTCCGAGCGTTTTATGACGGAGTTCCTTGTTGTTACTTCGTTTCATTTCTTTTTCCGTGCTCTCAGCTAATTGCCAGGGATGATGAGGTGGTGTTGTGGCTGCAGGTGAGCTTTAGAGTGCTGGAGGAGGCAGGGGCCAGTGCTGGCCCCTGTGGCTGCCATCCTGGGGGGACGTTGGCAGAGCCACAGACTGGGAGCAGGGCAGGAAAATGCCATGGAACTGGGAAATGAGAAGGTGGCTTTAATCCTGATGACTTTTTAATCCTAGTGAGGCTACATCTGGTTTGTGGTGTTCAGTTCTGGTCTCCTCTGTTCAAGAAAGACAAGGAGCTCCTGGAGAGGGTCCAGTGGAGGCCACAAACGTGATGAGGAGTCCGGAGTGTGTGGCTGGTCACCACCGGCATTTGTGTTCTTTGATTGTGGGAAGAGCTGAATTCTGGAGAGAAAAAACAGAGGTAGAGTGATGCCATTGATCAGAGTCAGGATTTCATGCAAAATTCCTGAGGCCATGCTAGAAAAAAACATAATTATTTGAAATTAATAGTGAAGTAAACATTCCTGCTCTTCTTTAAAGAGATGTGTTAACTTAGTTCCCTCCTTGTGCCCTCCAAAATTGTGAAACGCACCTTGTCCAGTTGGGGATGAGTTCTGGGAATACCTGGTTACAGGTGAGCTGCCTCACCTGAATCTGCTGTCCCCTGCCTGCCTGTGAGCCTGTGGTGAACACCGAGCTGCAAACCTCAAAGGTGGCCTTCATCCCTCCTCAAAAGACATTTTGCCTTGGGAATTAGAGTCAGTGCAATTCATGACACTTGGCAAATTTGTTTTAGGATTATCCATACAAAGATAAAGGGGAAAATGATTGTCCAGAGACTGGGAAGGAGGAGGCTGGGAGCTGGGTGCTGCCTTGCACTCTGTGTGTGTATTATTGATATCATCTATCACTTTGGTGTTACCAGAAGAAGCTCTTAAAAATATTTTTCTTTTCCCTTAACAACCAGTGATCCAGTTGTTGCAGAAATTATATAGTTATAGCAGAAGGAATCTTTAAAGCCAAAGCTGTCAGCATCTTTATTTCATAAATAATTGCTGGTTCTTTTTAGCTGTTACTTAACGCTATCATTTTATTAATTCCTGCTTTCTGTTCCTGGGCTTATTTTTCTGTGTGCTGTTAACTGTGCTTATTGTGCTCCTCGTCAGCTCTCCCTGAACTTCTTAAAACTCCTGTCACTTACTCAATGCTGCATCTGTCACTTCGTTGTGCCATTATGTGAGAGCTGCAGCTTCTGGCTGATCATTTTTTACTCAATCCAAGAGCGGCAGTAAAGGAGGAGATTTCCTTTGTGCTGCCGGGGAAGTGCAGGGTCTGTTGATAGAATGGGAGGTCGAAACAGAAACAATTCCAGTCTGGGGAACATTAAGCTCTAATTGGATTCGTCTGAATCACAGAATCACGGAATGGTTTGGGTTGGAAGGGATCTTAAAGCTCAGCCAGTCTCAGGGGCAGGAACACCTTCAGCTGTCCCAGGTTGCTCCAAGCCCTGTCCAGCCTGGCCTTGGACACTTCCAGGGATGGAGCAGCCACAGATTCTCTGGACAACCCCCTGCCAGGGCCTCCCCACCCTCACAGGGAAGGATTTCTTCCATATATCTCACCTAAATTTCCCTTTCAGTCTGAAGCTGTTCCCCCTTGTCCTGTCATGCCAGCCCCTGATGCAGAATCCCTCTCCGGCTTCCTTGTAGCCCCTTCAGATCCTGGAAGGTGCTGTGAGGTCTCCACACAACCTTCTCTTCCCCAGGCTGAAGAGCCCCAGCTCCCAGTCTGTATATTTTGGGCATATCTGGGTTTTTGCAGTGCAGTGCCAAGGGGCCTCGGGGAGGAGCAGCCCATGTCCTGTGGCTGCATAAGACTCCGATTGTTCCCTGTGCCATGGGCTTGGGAACCTCTCCTTTCTCTGCCATAATTAAATTTTAAAAGTTTGGAAAATACTAAGCAGGGCTGGAATGTTTGGCGTGGCATTGCTGGAAATGTGTGTTGGTATATTTTCACACTCCTCCCACAGTTGTCTTTGTGGTTTATTGTTGTGTTTTTTTGTTGTTTGTGGGTTTTTTTGGGCCCCGGCCAGGAGCTGGGACCAGGCCAGGGATTTTTCTTTCACTGCATTCAGCGCTGTTTGTGCCACTCTTCAGTCTCTTAATTACCCAATCTTCTTTGGTTCATTGTCCTAGGAAAGTTCAGTCCATTCAGCAGGATTCTGCTCCGTGCTGTCTCTGGTTCCGTCATGTGGGAAATAAGGAATTTGAGTCAGGGCCCGAAGTTTCACTTTTTGTCCTCAAAAAACCAGGCTGGCAAAGAGAGGTGGAGGTGCAAGGTCTGTCTGGGGAGATGGGGGACTTTGGGTGGGTTTGGCAGTGAGGGGGACATTTGTGACACAGATCTCTGTGTGAAATTCCAGGGTAGCAGGTGCCAGCTCGGAGGCAGGGAAAGACAGTGCTTTCATGGGATGAGGCTTGTGACAGTGCATTAAAATGCTCCTAATGGAAGATTCTCATCTGCAGCCTGCTGGGGTCATGCTCTAAATTACTTGCAAAGGAACTGTAAAGACCCTGATGTAATTTATTGAGCAATAAAACCCATTAGAGGTAACATGAACCGGTAATTCTGAAATGGGAATGCAGAAGAGGTTGTGCTGTATCAGTGAAATGTAGGTAAATCTCTTGCAAAAAAAACCCCAAAATGTGAATAGTGTCTAGTTTTTACTGGAGAAAAAAGAGGAAGAAAATATGGTCTGTGAAGAGGAGCAGGATATTTTGGTGCGTTATGGAAATGCCTCATAAAATCCTCAGCAGGTGGAAGCGGGAATGGGCTTAATACACCTGTGGGAGGTGAGGGAGGCTTGGGATCCTTTTGTGCTGGAAATAAAGAGCTGGATGGGAATCAGAATCCTAAACCTTGGCAATTGGGGATGCTCACACAGGTTTATACAGCCCGAGGTGGAACCTGGGTGGTTTCATGAGCTTTTTTACAAGTCATCAGCGTAATGAGACCGTTTTTCTGATTTTTCTGTTTTCCTTTCCAGGATTTTTGCTCTTCAAAGACTATTGCATGAATGAGATCGATGAAGCTGTCCCTCAGCTGAAGTTCTATGAAGAGGTAAGTGCTGGTGATGGAGGTTTGGGGCTGCAGGAGACCATCCTGCTCCACCAGGGAATGCTGAGAGGGAAGGAGAGGCTCCGGGCTGTGACTCTCCCAGATGCTGGTTTTAGTGCAGATGTGCACACGCCTGATGCTCAGGGTTATTTAGAGCTGGGATAGCCTGGGCTGCCTCACTCTTGAGCTGATAATTTCACTTTTTTCTTGCTATCAGCACAAACTGCTGGTATCAATTTGGAGATCGTTCCTCAGCAATACTCCGTTCCCCCACTCAGATCAGATACCTGCTGTCAATAAAGAAACTTTTTCTATCATTTCCATCTCTTTATACACTGAAGATACCGCTGTCGTAAGTAATCCAAAAAGGCCTGTTGTACCAGATTATTTAGCAAGATATTTTTAGCTGCTTCTTTATCTCTGAAACAATTCAAAATTGTATTTTTAGGTTATTAGCAAAGTGTTGCCTCAAAAGAATTTCAGTGCTTTGTCATGTACTTCTGGAAAAATCCCATTAAAGATATTTAAAGAGAGGTTCATTGTGTTTTCCTCTGTGACATACCGGATCCAGGAGCTTTTCCTTTTTTTATATATTTAATTTACTTGCTGCATTTATTTCACATAGAATAATCTGAGTACATTGCTACATTAAAAATCGCTTGATGTAGAAGAGCTCCGTACTCCAGGGATTTCATATCACTGCAGCTGGAGTCACGATCAGGCATTTAACAGGATGAGTGATTCATCCCGATTGGTTTCAGAAGGAAAAGAAAAGGAATTAAAAAGAAAAAGACGAAAAAAAAAGGGAAAAAAATAGCTTCTAAATACTTGAAAACAAATGTGTTCTGATCCCAGTTTTTGAGGAGATCCCCAAGGCTTCCAGGGAATCCTTGGGTACCTGATGATGGGGGGGCTCTGCTGAGACCCCTCAGTGCTGCCTGTGAATTGGGTCCTTTACCAGCCAAACATTGAGTGGCAGGAGTTTGTGCTCGAGTAAGAGAATCAGATATCTATCAGGCTTCCTCCCGTTCTGCTAATTATTTTGTGTCATTGCATTAATTAAAAGTGTTTCTTGGGCAAAGACGTTTTGAGTCATTTTAATTATAAATTGGTATCAAGGGGGAAGCAGCACAGATGGCAGATCGGGGTGGGACTGGTGCCTTATTGTGTCAGCAAACAAGAGGAGTACAGCTAGAGAGATACTGACTTTAATTAATGTTCCACCTCCAGAGGTAGGTTGGTCCTAGTTTGTCTCTTGATAATTGAACTTGATGATCTTGGAGGTTTTTTCCAACCTAAGCAATCTTGGGATTCTGTGGCACGGAGCAGATCTGCTCACTGAAAGGCGTCTGGATCCCAGGACCTCACAGGCGCATCCTAGAAAGGGCCAGGAAGTCAGAGCTGAGTCTTTTCCCCTAAAGATCTTGCGTGTTTTTTTACATTTTGTCACTCCTGGAAGAACTCTTTCCCTAAATATGCTCCAGAGGACCCTTGGACTTGGTGAACTTCGTGTTCTGGAACTGGTTGTCAGGTTTTGTTCTGTAAATGACCCGTCTGGGATTGCTGTTGTTTCACCTGGAACACGCTGATCTACAGCACACCTGAGGAAACCTGATATATTTCATAAAACTGTCTTTTAGCCCCATTTACCGTTTAAATCCACAATGTAGCTGAATTATGTGAACATTTGGAAATGTGCTTTATGTTCTCTCTTGGATATCTGTACCTGACATGCTGTGATCATAGAATCAGGGAATTGTTTGGGTTGGAGGAGCTCTCTCAGCCCATCCAAGTCCCACTGTTCACTCAGCACTGAGCATGTCCCCAAGTACCACATCCTCTTAAATCCCTGCAGGGATGGGGACTCCACCAGTGCCCTGGGCAGCTGTTTTAATATTAAAGAGAAATCTCATCTGCAACCATGCCGTTGCAGGTGATTTTTCATTAATAAAGAAAACAATAAAGTAAAATTTCAGCCCAAGTCCTCTTTTGACCCAATGAGTGAGAAATCATCAGAAAATGTGTGGTGTGTCCTTGCCCTTGTGCTGCAGATCAAGGAGTACGAGAAGCTGGACTCAGAGGAGGAGCGGCTGTCGCGGAGCCGGCAGATCTACGACACCTACATCATGAAGGAGCTGCTCTCCTGTTCCCACGTGGGTATCCTGCCCTTTTCCCCCTGCCTGACAGCTCTTCCATCCATTTCCCTTTCCAGTCTGGGCCATGGGTTTGGCCAAATTCAGAATTTTTTTTTTTGAGGTGTAAAGGTTGGTGACGTGCTGCAATTTTTATTAAACTTAGTGGCACGCAAAGGAAATATCAAGAGCTTTATGTGGTTTATGTTTCTTTAGACTAAGTCTATGTTTCCAAAAGGATTAAATAAGTGCAAGGTGTGTGTATGGAGATGTGCCACATCTCTGTACACTGAAAATACATGTTTCCTCCAGCTGAAATTTGGGCTTGTTGATCTGTTCTTAACAGTTGCATGTGCTCTCATTTGAAAGAAGGATTTGCAGGATGTTATACCCTGGTGGTATCATGCTTTGGGTGCAGGCTTTAGGCTTTTTTTTTTACTTTTCTCTTTCAAAAATGCATTATTTTATTAGTAAAAAATCCATGTCGGCTTCTGGCTCTGGAGCTGTCCCAGTAAATGGGATTTTTCATGGATTTGTAAGAGGAGGATCATCACCCCCTTTGATTTTTACCTTCTTCATCGTCTTCCCCTCTCCTACCTTTCTGCTTCGGAATAATCCTGTTATGGGATCGTTCTGCACATTTCACACTATTGTTCACTCTAATACACCTGTGGGAGGCCCTGTTGATTCCCCCTGGGGTTGGAGTTTCCGTGTGGGGAAAAGAACAGCAGTGCTGTGACCTGAAATGAAACTCCTGACAGTTCCAACTGTTTGAAATCTTTCTTTTTCTTTTCCAAAAAGCCTTTCTCAAAACAAGCTGTAGATCATGTACAAACACATTTAGCCAAGAAACAAGTGCCAGCCAGCCTTTTCCAGGTGAGCTTTCACAGTCTGAACATTCAGCTTCTCTGACAGAAAGTGACTTTGTAGATGTTATTTAAAGAGACAGAATAAATGGGACTGGTACGTATTCTGTGCTGTAAGTGGGACTGAAATGCTTTTCCAAGTCAAAATTACAATTTGCTCTTCTTATCTATAATATTTTTAAGCACGTTTAGAAAAGCAAACTGTACCTTGGTGTGTGAACAGAAGAGTTTTTATAGTTGTGTAATTTTAAGCCATTAAATGATTTAGAGTAAATCACTTTCCATCAGGAAGATGCTCATCCTGTCAGGGCGAACTGAACTGCAACAGTGCAGAAATTGTCTTATCCATCATGGGGGTGTTTGTAAGCTTGAATGCCTTTTATCTAAATCTCATGTATTTTTATATGCTGAAAAAACGTGGAGGTTGCCCCTGCCTGATCTCTCTCGTGCTCCTGAGCTGTTCTGGCTGCTGCCACGAGCTGGAAAGTGGTGCCTGCAGTGCTGGGTGGTGTCTCAGCACTAAATGAGGGGAGGTTGGGCCATCACAAACCCAGGGGAGGGATTTCCCTGGAAAAACTCACCTGTGAGTCAAAGGTGTTGATCTCTCAGCAAGGACAGAGGGGAGAGAAGCACCACAAAGATAAGAGGGCAGCTCTGGGAAGTTTGGATTCCACAGGGGTGACAATGTAGTGTTTAAATATGTATGAAAAAAGAACTTTTTGCCCCGGCACCCCTGCCCCTGGCAAAGGTTTTCTAGCTCATGAAAATGTTTTATGTTTGACTTCAGGGCACCTGCTCAGATTCCAAAACCCAAATAAAGCTAAAATGCTTTGCTGGGGCTTCTTAAGGACAGGCCAGGATGTGCTGGAGCTGTGTGGGGCCAACGAGAGTTCTGTGTAATGGATGGGATGGAAAAAAACCATTATTGTCTGCTTAAATACTAATTGTGTTTCCTCACCCCTTTTTAGCCATATATAGAAGAAATTTGTGATAGTCTCCGAGGAAAAATATTTCAAAAATTTATGGAAAGGTATGAATGTGGAATTTTACCTGAATTACCTACCTAATGTAGTGGGAAGCCAGCTCCCTTCAGTACTGCTGTGAATAAGGCTAAAAATGTGTATTAGTACACCTTTCCTGCTCCTGTGTCAGGCTCTAGAAAGCTCAGCTACCACCCAGGAACACCCAAATCCCCTCTCTAAACTGGTTTGGTGTCATTCTGTGATAATTATAAAAAGGCCTCCATAAAGCTGTTATTTCTTACTTTGAAAATAAAAACTTAATTATTCATGTAGGAATAAGCAACTATTTTATTTTTTTCCCCCCAAAGCCTGTGGTATTACTGATGTTTTTTCCTGTGTTAAGATAAAATGAGTTTAAAATGTTCCTTGGAGTATACGGAGGTTCATTAACATAAATCCAGCTGCCTCTGTTTTCTTATAATTATCTTTCTCTTGATGTAATTTAAATGTTCATTAGCTCCAAATGTAGTTGTTTAAAAATTGAAAACCATCTGCAAGAGAGATGTGGGGACAGACTGAGCCCTTACAGGGATAAGGTTATCTGTGCTCTTTCTCTCCCAAGGATGTAAAACATGGAGTGTGCTCTGCCTAGGAATTGTTTTTCTTGGTGGGGGTAAGATTACAGTTGGTGAAAGGAAGGCTGTCATTTATTAAATACCACCCCACGCCCTAGCTCAGACTAGATTTTAAATATCAGAGTCTTGACATTTCCTGTAATACTCAACACAATAGTCTCAGACAACTTTTAAACTTTTTTTTTCTTTTTGCAGTGACAAGTTTACTAGATTTTGTCAATGGAAAAATGTAGAGCTAAATATTCATGTAAGTACTTACAAGTATATTTATCTTGTCAGAGGCTGATACAGGAAAGAGAATGTTCAGTTTTGAATCCTGCTCTGCAAAGGCCTCATTAAGGAGGGTGGTGAATCTCACTGCTCTGCTATTCTTAAGCACAGCCCTGCTGATTCCTGTCTGGACGTCCCCTCTGCCTTCCTCAGTTGATAGAATTTTGATTTTTTTAGTGGCTGAAAGAGCTGAGCTGCCAGAATTGCTGCTCTTTACCAGCCCCAGTCCATCTCCCTTTCCCACTCCAGTCCTTCCGTGATCCCAGCACCCTCTGAGCCCCTTCCCTTGGCCTCTGCTTTTGTCCCTCTGCACTTCCCTGGGACAGCTTGGGCTGCAAAAATAGCCCTGAATGAGACTGGCAGTTTTTGGGAACAACAGCCTCATTCCCCTTGTTCCTACTTCACCCTGTAGTGCTTCCAAGGACACTGAAATACCAACAATAAGGGCCTCCTGTTCCAACACAATAAATGCTGTTGAATTACAGTCGAGGATCTCAGCGCATTCACAGATCATTTAGATGCTTTCACAGTAAGTTTTTTAATGAAAAATGAAGGTTTCGTTTTGTTGTTTTTTGTTTCCATTTGCAGCTGACCATGAATGATTTTAGTGTACATAGAATAATAGGAAGAGGGGGATTTGGTGAAGTGTACGGCTGCAGAAAAGCAGACACTGGAAAAATGTGAGTATCACACACTGTATGGCAGCGGTGATTGTAAACTCTGGACTAGTAAGGAAATCCTTCCAATCATCTTAGGAAATCACTGGAAAGCAGCGTCACATTGCTGTAAAGTTCTTTGTAATGAAGTTTTATCCCCAGAGGTTCTGATTCCTGGCTCACTTGAGGCTCAGTTTGCTCTTGGGTCCTGTTCCATGGGGGGGGCATGGATTTAACCAGTTGTTCTCAATCCATTTCTTTATTTACACCCCACCCTTTCGTCTTGCTTTTCTCTGAACAATTTTAGTCCAAGGCACATCCTTAAACATTTCCCTTCCCAGTGAGCAGGGCATGTGTGAGGTGCCCTGTCTCTGGTTCCAGCTCTGGCACTTGTGTGTGTGCCTGATATCCCTGATAATAATAAACTTCTGACTCTTAACAAGTGGAAGACATCCTGATGTTGCTATTCTTATATTCAGTATTTCTGCAGTGACTTCAGGTATTTATATTAATACACTTACTAACAACGCTGGCTTTATTCCTGCTGCAGTGCTTTTTGTCCGTGTACAATTCATTCATTTGTCCATGTACAAAAATAAACATTTTATTTAGCTTGAGGCACACTCAGCAGGCAGTTCTCAGAGTCCCAGCCATCTCCATATCTGAATAGGGCTCTGGCAGGAGGTGGATAAACCTTGGGAAGTGAGAAGGACAGGAAAAGCGAAGCAAAGGTTTTATCAGATATAAATAGAGCAGGGGGAAGCGAAATGTGGCAAAACCAACCTTTTTTTTTCAAATTTGAAGCAAAACTTTAGACGAGGCTCAGCTTTTGGGTAGAGGCTTGGTTTGGTTCTTTCTTGATCCAAAGTCATCTGCCCATCCCTACCCCAGATCCCATCCCCTCTGGATGGCTGCCCCTGCTGCACTTAGAGCCTGCCAGGAGCCAGGGAAGCCTCCCCTCCGTCCCAGGTAACACCAGCAGGGTTCACTGAGCACAGACACACCTGAGGCTGCTGCCACCCTCCCCTGCAGGGACCTCTGGAGAGGGGCCAGAAGTGTGGGATGCAGCCAGAATTCCGAGGGGAAGGACAGCAGGACAGTGAGATTTGGAACAGGGTCCCAGAGAAGCTGTGGCTGCCCCTGGATCCCTGGAAGTGTCCAAGGCCAGGCTGGACAGGGCTTGGAGCACCCTGGGATAGTGGAAGGTGTCCCTGCCCGTGGCAGGGGTGGCACTGGATGAATTTAAGATCCCTTCCAACCTAAACCATTTTGTGATTATTTCCATCAGCCCCAATCCCTCTCTCCGGTCAGGGCAGGGATCAGGGCTTATTTTTACTCACCTTTCACAGACTCCTCAGCAGGAACACATGAATATATTCCCAGGCTGGAAACTTAAAATTCACCCTCACTCCCCCACTCCCAACACATTGATGTCAGGAATGACGTGGCTGTTTTCTGGGAGCTGGAGCCAAGGTGAGGCCCCGGGGCTCAATGGGGTTGGCACAGTGAGGCAGGGGATGGTGGTGTTTTCCTAAAAATCCATCGGTGCCCATGTCTAGGAGTTTTCTGTGGAGGAACACATGTGTTCTTCTCACTGTTGTCTATTAATGAGCTCACCCAACATCTTGGAAAAATACCCAGCCTGTATCATATCCTCCCATGGTTGGTGGTTGTTAGGGTAACATCCTTTGTGAGCAAAATTTTATTAATTTGTGTAGCACAGATGGTAGAAGACTAAAAAAGCTTTCTTGTGTGTATCTGACCTTTTTCTGAGTAGAAAGAAAATTAAGAAAAAAGAAATATATATAAAACTCAGCGTGTGTTCAAGATATTGCTTTCCTGGTAGAGCTGAAACTGTTGGAATTAAATGGAACCATAACAGAGTCTCTGTTATTTAATTCCTATGGCAGATCCTTGCTTATAGGTATGAGAAAATGAATATATGTTGTGTAATTCCTATCTCACTGTGATGGTTTGGACATGGAATTATTTGTTAAAGCACATTTCTCTGTTAGGAGGCCTCTGCTGGAAATGTGTTAATTCTGGGAGATTTTGGAGGTTTAGTGTTTAGCCTGAAATGATGTTTTCAGTCCTGGTTTAAGTCTTTCAAGAGCTTGCTTGCAGGATCCTGTGAATGTGCCTGGCCTGACTGCCAGTGAATAGTACTGAGAGAGGAGTTTTTTGGTGCTTTTTCTGAATGGTTGGGTTGTTGTTTTTTTTTTCAGGTATGCAATGAAATGTTTAGATAAGAAGAGAATCAAGATGAAGCAAGGAGAAACATTAGCCTTAAATGAAAGAATTATGCTGTCTCTTGTCAGTACAGGAGTAAGTATCACCATTTGTTATTCTTTCTTTCTTCCATATAATGTAAAAGCTGTTACATATAATGCATATTCCATCAATTCAGTTGTGTGACATGCAAAAATTAACCCCCACTGGAGCCTCCCCCTGATTCTTGCAATGTGTCTGAAATGAGAAGGGAAAACCAAACTTGCTTTATGAGTTTGGGTCCTACAGAATGAGCATCTTTGCTGCAGAGGCTTGAGGGGGTGCCCGTTTCTGAGGTAATTCATCCTCCCCTCCTCCTGGCTTTTTAAATATCCTTTTTTAAGTATTTCTGCTTGAAACTTTTCCAAAACACGATTCAGTCTTGTAGAAAAGATTCTTCTTTTGCTATAGTTACATCGTACTTTTCTAGAATCTGAAGTGCTGCAGCAGAGAAAACTCCATCCTCCCTTTCCTGTTACTCTGACATCCAGTTTTTTATGTTTTTTATGTACTTTAAGTGAGTCAAGGTGTACCAAGCCAGTCTGCCCATTTAGTCTATAAATTGGATTAAATTTGGATTCATTACAGTCTAGTTAAAGGTGAAACCATCCCTGGTGTGTGCAAAAAGCCAGCACCTGCCTGGTGTTGGCTCCCCAAGAGCCCTGAGCGGTGGCTGAGGTGTGTTGGGCTCAGAGAAATTCCAGGCAGGATTGGAGGTGGCTCTGCCCTCATTGCAGTGACACCATGGTTGCCATGGCTATGGGTGATGCTGGCAGGAAGGTTCATTTCCCTCACCTTGTGGTGCATGAATTAAACACTCAGTGTGGGAACACATCCCCCGTTCGCAGCAGACGCGGAAGGAATGAGGGGGGGAATGAGGAGGAATCGTGTGTGGTTTTGTTCCAGGCTTGTACCAGAGGTGTGCAAAGAACAGAATTCCCTGCAGGATTCCAGAATTCCCTGCAGGATTCCAGAATTCCCAAGGGTTTGTTCTCAGGAACCTGGGGCTGTGTCCCCAGAGATCAGAGGATCTTTTCTGTGGGAGACACCTTGAGTATCCTCAAGTCCAGGCATTATCCCAGCACTGCCACAGCCACCACTAAGCCAAAGCTCCAGGGAGACCTTGGAGCCCCTTCCAGTGCCTCAAGGGCCTCCAGGAGAGCTGGAGAGGGATTTGGGACAGAATTCCTTTAATCCCTGAATCGAATCTGGCAGGCTGGAATGGCAGGGACGGGAGTTCTGCACTGCCTGGAGCAGAATGGAACTGGGAAGTTCATCCCAGTACAATTAGTCATTTAACTGGGAATCCAGATGTCTCTGCAAAAGGCACAATAACAGCTGTGCAGATGACACAGCTGGTTGTGTAATCCGTTCTGTTAATCCACCTAAAGTTCTGGCATTCCCCTGGAGCAGGGAGCTCCCGTGCTGGAGTCGGTTGTGGCTGCATGGTGAGAACAGCTTTCCATGGCCACGCTTCTGGTGGGTTCAGGAGCACAACAGGCACCTCTGCAGAGCATCTGGAGCCTCGTGGATGTGGCTGATGGCACCAAACTGGGCTCTGCAGGGCTCGGTCTCCGTTGGTGTCTTTGCTGTGTCACTGTGGTGTAACGGGGACAAACTGTCACTGAGCTTTGGGTTTCCTCTTCTGCAAGACGCAGGCCCCGTCTTCCCCTCCCACAGAGACCTTCAGGCTGGAAAGGCGTTGTGAAACCCTTTGGAAGGTCACAGAGTAGGGAAAAGATTTTACTTTCTGTTAATATATATTGAATTTCTGTAGTAGCCAATATATTCGCCTCATTTCTGTTCAAAAACTGGAACATGGAAATCACCGAGATGTGATAGACCCTATGAAAACAGCCAGCCCCAAGGTGCTGTTTGTGGGAGGAAGTGGTTATTCCATGAATCTTTTCCTGATGGTAGGAAGGCATCATTCCATCTGTCTGTTGCAAGACCAGGGGCCTTGCAGGGTTGTGGCTCCTCTCTGTTGTGGCTCCCAGTTTTTTCCTTCTGAAAAACCTCAAGCGCTTCAGCTGCCTTACCCAGATCTCCTTGAGATCATTTTACAAATGGCTGGATTTGAAATTCCCTTCAAGGGATGATGAATATAATCACGGAATCCTGGAATATCCTCAGTTGGAGGGCACCCCGGGAGTCCCACCCACCGTGAGGGGGGAACAATAACCCTCTGAGATCAATAATCTGGTTTTTTTTTGGAGCAGAACAGGTTTTCAAATGTCTTAGCAGTGACTGGGACATCTTTGAGTGACAAGACATGTCAGGTCTGAGCTGCTCTCCAGTTAAAGTGGGACACAGCTGCTCTGTACTCTGAAAACCTTTGTCCCCTGTTTGCTGTCACTTTGTGCCCCAAAGCTGAGTGCTTGAATTTCAGGGAAGAGTTAAAAACCAAAGGTTTCCTCCTAGAGTGCTTTTTAATGTGCTAATGTCTTTAAAATATCGCATTTCTACTTTTTTTTATGGCTGCTGTAATATTTTTTTTCCTTCCACATGATTTATTACCACAAATTTGACTTCAGCAGTTCTCTGGACTCAGTCCAGGATTGTTTGGATGTAAGGAACTCTTTCCAAACTGGTCTTAATTCACACATTAATGTCATAAAGTTGCTTATTTTCATCACAGCAGAAACTTGACTGTGATGATGAATTGCTCTCCTGGGAAATTCATTTTATTGCTTTATGTGTCCTTTAAAAAATAACTGTAGGGTGTTTTTTTTTTCTTTTTTTTTTTTTTTAATTTTAAATTTTTGTTCTGTAAAATACTCTTTTGCTGTGGTTTTTGTGTCAGGAAAACACTGCAGTACAGATTTTCTCTCTGTTAAACAGGGAGAGGGTAATGATGAAATTAGGAATGCTTACACAAAAATGAGTTACGCATCACATTTACGCTTCCAGATAACTTTTATTTTTAAAACCCCTAAAAATATAGGCAGGCTATGTTCTGGTGTAGAAAAAACCCTTTTATTTGTCTATGTGTGGTGTTTAAATTCTATCGCTAAATCCTTCTGGGTAATTAGATTGCTCTGAGATTTTAGGAGCCCTGCTTGGGGACACTTCTGAATTACCCAGTTGATGCAGGAAATTAAGTTAATAATTCTGCTAAAGCTGTTGTTGTGAAGTTAAATGGCAGCTGCAATAGTCTCCAACACAGAGTTCATAACCAGAGGTGATACCTTGTGTTAGATACCACATCAGGCTCCTTATTTTTAGGGCCATTTAGGAATTTGGCTTTTTTCCTGGATCTTGTACAGGTGTTTCACACCCATCCCTCTCCTCTGTAGGGTGTGTTTGGGGTGAGCAAAACAGAAAGCGCAGTTGGGTTGGAGCAGGGCAGGATGTACCCAAGCACTGTGGGGATCCCTGGGATTACAGTGAGGTCTAGAAACCTTTTTATTTCAACCTCATGGAAGGATGAAGGGGCTCTGAAGTGTCCCCGTCCCTCCCTTTCCTCTCTCCGGAGCCCAAGGCCACCGTGTTTTGCTGTTTCTAAATTGGGAAGGGAGCGAGTTCCTGTCAGAGATTCCCAGAGCTTTCCCTGTCCATCGTACAATGCCGAGCACGTTGGAGGAGTCACGTGAGGCCACGCTCTGCTTCCTGCGGGGTGTCCTGGGCTCCTCTGGGATCATCTCCCTGCCCCCCTTGGGGCTTTGGGATCAGACATGGGACGGGGCTGGCTGTTCCTGAAGGATTCACTGCAGGCTCACCGAACAGCCCTGGTTTTGTTCCACCTCCTTCCATGGGGGTGTCCCCACCCATGGCAAGGTGAGCTTTAAGGTCCCTCCCAACCCAAAGCATTCCATGATTCCATTCCATAGGGCTTTGGAGAAGAAGTTGATGAGGTGATAGCCATGCCCTGGTTCATTAGCCAAGGGCCTGGTGGCTTGTGTCAGCAGTAGTGTGGCCAGCAGGACCAAAGCAGTTCCATTCTTCATGGAAAGGGTTCTCCAGCCCAGGGCAGTGGTGGAGTCACATCCCAGGAAGGATTTAACAGATGTGTGCAGGTGGCACTTGGGGACAGGGGTTAGTGGTGGCCTTGGCAGTGCTGGGGGATGGACTCGATGATCTTGGAGGGTTTTTCCAACCTCAGCAATTCCAGAACTATGGATTATCCACCTGCATCCAGCACAGGCCCAGGGCAGAGGAAGATCTGCCAGCTGCTGCCGTGGGTTTTGAATGTGTATAATGGAGGTACCTGCAAATGAGCAGACCTGGGGAATAAAGAGGTGTTTTTCCAGTGGAATTTTTTATGGCTGCTTGGCTTAAACATAGGGTGAATTGAGGTTCAGGTGCACGGAACCCATCCCTGCCCTGGCTGTTCTGGTCTGAGCTCCTAAAGCTGCACCCACCACCCTCGTGTTGTGGGTTTTGCAAGATCTGGACGTTGCTGTTGATGCTTCCTGAACATTGTAACGCTCCAGAATCCCAACTTCCTGCCTGGTGTGCTCACATTCCTTCAATCCTCCGTTGGGAATGCTGATGGGGACCTTCACTGTCACCTCACCACCTCACAGGGGTTACCAGAGCAGCTGCAGTTCATGAGTGAGGATAGAACTTGGGAATACTGGCAAATAGCACAGGAAAAATATCAGATGTATTTTTAGCTTTTCTAAGTCACACTTTGCTTATTGCCCAAGGTGAACCTATTTTTCTCTTCCCCTGCAGGATTGTCCTTTTATAGTCTGTATGACCTATGCCTTCCACACCCCTGACAAGCTCTGCTTCATTCTGGACCTCATGAATGGTAAGCAAGACTCGTGCAAATGATGATGATGATGTTACAGGAATTTTAGCAGGAGGATTGCTGAGATGGTTGGTCCCTCAAGCCTGGGCTGCTCTATGAGCTGATTTATTCAGCTCTCCAAAAACCAGTGTGTGGTACAGCCTTGTGTGGAAATCCTCTGCGGGATTAGTCACTGAATGCAAATGTTTATGGAATAAATGCAGTTTAAAACAGAGTTTCAGACTGACCAAATCTCTGTGTGAACCTTCTCAGCTATTTTATCACCACACAAGACTTGCAGAGGGTGGGGCTCTGTGCTCCACAGGTGATAAGAACCTGCAAAAGCTGTGCCCACTGATTTTACTGTTCATTTAATTACATCTCAATTCGTCTCCTTTCAGGAGGAGATTTGCACTACCACCTCTCCCAGCACGGAGTGTTTTCTGAAAAAGAGATGAGGTTTTATGCTACTGAAATCATCCTGGGGTTAGAGCACATGCACAATCGCTTTGTGGTGTACAGAGACCTGAAGGTAATGGTTGGTGGGTGCCTGCATCCACCCAGGCACTCAGATAATTTCCATGGATTAGTTTCCCTGAAACCTTTTCTTGGCAGGATTATTTCTTTATCTGCCTGGTTTTTGTAAGAAGTTTTCAAAGTCTTTCTAATCTGTGCCATTATCCAGTTTAACCAGCCTGGGAGAGGCTTCCTTGGGGTCGCAGTAAATCCTGGGCACTGTTACTTATCTCCCCAGCTCCCTGATGGGAATAATTTAGAGGATATACTGTATTTCTGGGAGCCCTGAAAGAGGCTTCTGTGAGTGTGATGGGGGACAACAGCAGGAGAGCTGCTGGGGGACAGTTGGGAAGTTGAGGAGAGGTTCCAGAGAAGGGTTCCTGGACCAAGTGACAGCACCAGGGGGTGAAAATCTGCCCAGAGAGTGAGAATAAAGGGTGTAAAAGCCACACACAGATCCTGCTGTGAAGGAACCAAAAGCAACTTGAGGCCAGAATGGATTATTCATGTATTACCTGCTTCGTGTTTCAAACCTTGCCTGGTTGTTCTCTTCTGTTACTCAGTATTTCATAACCTGTGGTGGTTCTCTGTGAGAATGTAGACTTTTATCTAGAAAGTGCCTGGTATATTGATGTTAAATTTAAAAAAAAAGGCAATTACCAGTTACCTGGGATTATTGATGTTCAGATTGCTGTGTTGTGAGAATTTGCAGTTCTTTATTTGTGAATAAAGAATAAATACCAAGCATTCACCTTGCTGTGTTGGTTTCCAGCCTGCAAATATCCTGCTGGATGAACACGGGCACGTGAGGATATCAGACCTTGGGCTGGCTTGTGACTTCTCCAAAAAGAAGCCACATGCCAGTGTGTAAGTATAATATTTGTGAGCTTTGCTGCACGTACAGGTAGTGCTAAATACATCCTGAATTTGTCTTTATAACTTCACTTTGCCTGAAGGGGAGGAATGACACTTGTGTGGCCCAGGCTTGCTGAGCTGGAGGCTCTAATGAGGTTTTTCGGGCTCCTCTCCCTCTTCTCCTGCACAGTTGTAGCAGCTGATGTGTAGGCATGGCTGGGAGATGACACATTATTTCGGGATGATTCACTGCTCAGAGAAGAACCTGACTGAGTTAAAGTACCAGATTGCTTTAATTGTCCCAACCGGATAATTAAATATTCCCAAACTGACTAAAATCCTGGCTTTATTGTGTCTTTCTCTTTCTGGATCTTTGTAGAACTGGAGGCAAATTATGTTCCTTTCTGCCTCTTGCCATCAGGGCTTAACTAGGTTCTGAATTCCCTGAGTTGTGTGTGGATTCACATCTTACCTGGCACGTTTTATTCTTGGGTCCTCATTTGCCCTGATTTACTCTCGGAATTTATGCAAAAATGGAAACTCCAGCCTGTCACACCTGAAAAGATTTGCAATTCAGTAGCTTCTTGAAAAAAGTCCATATGTTTTGATTATGCCAAGGGTAAAGGCAATACCTGCTGGCTGCTTCTCGTGGTGCCCAGGGGGGAGTTCAGGAGGGTCCCGTGCTCACGCAGGTGATGCATGAAACCCAGTGGAAGCAAAATAAAACAGTTAAAATGAATTATTTTCAAATTGGGCTGTTTTTTTGATTGAACACTGATTTTTATTGTTGGTTTTTTTTTTGTTTTTTTTCAATGATGGTATTGGGTGTAATGAATGTTTTATGCTGTTGTTCTCTGCAGAGGAACCCATGGGTACATGGCCCCCGAGGTGCTGCAGAAGGGCACAGCCTACGACAGCAGTGCCGACTGGTTCTCCCTGGGCTGCATGCTCTTCAAGCTGCTGAGAGGGTGAGTGGGGGGCTCCTGGGGGCCTCTGTGGGTGTCCCTTGAAATAGCAGGACATCCTGTGTCACAAATTGTCTGGAGTGATCCCTCGGTGCTGACCCACCTCTGCACATGAGGCTTAAACCAGACTTTTTCTTGCAAATCCAACCAAACCCAAGCCCTGCTTCCTGGAGTAGCCACAGATGTGGGACATGAGGATGGCAGATCCTCTGTCTGCTCTTTGAGCTGCTGCTGACAGCAGTTTACTCCTCTTTGGCGGCTGGTGGTGTTTTAAATGCTGTGATGTTATTCCTTGGAGTGCACTGAGCAGCCCTGGTAGATCGTGGGCTTCCTGTTGTGCTGAGACCTGGTGCTGTGGAGAAACTCTTGGCTGCACTGCTCCCTTTTTTTGTGCCACTCAGCCTTCCCTCCTGCAGGGTTTGGGTCAGGTACAAAGTATGAATCCTTCCATTTGCCTGGTACCTTATCAGTGTTCAAAGGTACATGATAATTACAGCTTTGTCAGCAATTACCTTCTCATTAAACTTATGTGTCTAGAATTGATTAATACCACGGGATTTGTCTGATGGGCAAGTGCCTGTTGAAAATGGCATCCTCATTGTTAATGGCAAACCAGAAGAAATCTGAAGCTTTTCACAGTGCTTCTCTGTAAAAATTGATCATTAGGTCATCCTGTGTCCTCACACATAATTAATTATAAGCTTTTATCTCCACCCAGACACTGTACAAAGGAAGGTCAGTATGTGACTTGTGAATTGAACTCCAGAACTGTATCAATTTAACATTAATTGTGCACAAAACAGACTATGCAAATAAAGAAAGAAGTGATGTTTAAATTGCCCGTTTTTGGGCTGTGATTCTCCCTGGCAGAGGTGTTCAGGGTGGGAGCAGTGCTCAGCCAGAAGCCAAAGCATTATTCACGGTGAGCTCTCATTCCTCATCTGTTCTGAAGCCAATTTAACACCTCCCAAAACAAGGGCTGGGCACATGGTGCCATTTCTTGGTGTTTGGTAAATTTAGTCTGGCACAGAATCTGCCCATAAGTCCCCAGTGAATCATTTGCTTCCCTGATCTACTCAGAGCCTCCTTGACAGAGTACATGAGGCTGTGTGGGAACCATTTACCTGTCATGCTAAAAAGAGAAAAATTGAAGTCCTGGTCTGTCCGTTGCATTCATCAATCAGAACATTTTTGAGGATAAAAGGAAAATAACTTGGGAGTAGCAGGTCTACAGTTGAAACATGCTGGTACACTCTGCCATGTGGCAAGCCAGAATGCTTTAGAATAGCTAATTAATGGAATTGATAAGTGGATAACATTTTGATTTTGAAAAATATCATCCCCTCCAGGTTTTGAAGAAAAGAAGCAGGGAATATATCCTAAATGTAATTAAAATATCTCATACTACAATGCTGCTTCTTTCTTTTATGAAGGACTGTGTGATAAATCTCTAATGTGCCATGGTCTTCCATAGCTTAAAGGAAAATTCAAATTCAAACCAGAATTATAAAGCAAGAAAGGGATAAAGCTGATAATTTACCAGATACCATCAGATATCTTCCCAGTGGCTGATGCTGTGGGATCTGTGATTACTTTCCCTCTCATCTCCTTACTCCAATGGTTTGCTTCATTCTCCCATGATGGGGAGTGGTGAGTTCAGTGGGTCACACTTCCCTGTAGAAATCCATAGATTTAAATCCCTGTGGGTGATGGCTGCTCGGGGTTTCCTTGTTAGTTGAAAACTGTTCAGGTTTTTGGCAGTCAGGTGTAATTGGTGAGGCATTTGAAACACATCTTTAAGGCCAGATCACTGGTTCAGAATTACCCAAATTCCTGCTCACCTTCCTGTGGATCACACTGACAGGATTGATGAGGGGGAAGGATGGGACTAACAAGATCCTCTGCTCTTTCCTGGGATTGCCACAGCTGAAACACCCTGATAATGCTGGGGCTTTACATTTATTACTGTTTTTTTCTTCTTTCCACAGACACAGCCCTTTCAGGCAGCACAAAACCAAAGATAAGCACGAGATCGACCGGATGACGCTCACCGTGGTAAGTCCTGGCCTCAGTCACGTCCCCCCATGTTCCCTGAGCTCCCATTTCCCCCAAAAACTGGAACTGCACCCCCTGCTCTCCCAGAGAGCTGGATTTGCACATGGAAGAGCTGTTTACAAACACAGTCAGAGAAGAGAAAGCAGAGCACCCCACTTCCATCATGGAATTTCTCTGTACTTCCTTTCCCCACAGAATGTGGAGCTCCCGGATTCCTTTTCTCCCGAGCTGAAGTCCCTTCTGGAAGGGCTCCTGCAGCGGGATGTGAGCAAGAGGCTTGGATGCCAAGGAAGAAGGTAGGTGTTGTCTTCTCCTTGGACCTCTGCCTTGAAAAATTTCCACTTCTCTGTCAATGAGTGAAGTCATTTCAAGTAAAAATCTGCTTCCTGTTGTGAGGATTTTAATTTTGGAAAGAGAACATTAAAAAGCACTGCTGCATGGAATTACATTTCAACTTCTTTGGTTTGGACATGTTTTTTGGACAATTTCTGTCCTTAAAACCTTTCTCTGAGTTCCCTGCAGTCATGCTTACATTGGGTGGTGTTCCTGCTTCTCATCCCTCGTTGTTTTTCTGGTTTTGCCTGATCTGTTTTGGCATGAAATCATATGACTTGACTCAGACATACTGATAGGGAAAATTTATTGCTTATATTGTATCTGTAATGATAGGAGTATATTACACACAAAAAACCCCAATCCCAAAACCACCAAACAAACAGCTGTGAATATTGCTGGTGCTGCCTGCGTCATTTCATTATTCTAAGGAAAAGAGAATTTGTTTTGTTTCTTGACTACAAAACACTCCTTGCTCCTGCCAAGCTCACCTTTATGTAACTCTTTATGAAATTGTTATCTCCTGTTTAAAAAGCCAGTGTGAGACTGAGAGAGAAAACCAGGAGAGGAGTAAACAACTGTTGAGAAACCATTGGGATGTGTGATAACAGGTAACTGATGGTCACACTTGAGCCTGGGGCTGGCTCCAATTCCAGTGGGAGATTCAGAAGGTTTTTGTCTTGGAGCTGCCTTTGGTAATGACCTGAGATTGCTTTTCCCTGGGGCCTAATGAGTAGTTGATTATTTTCCCATAAAATTTGTGTAATGTGAAAAGGTGTGGAGTAATTTGGTTATTTATAAGCCGTGATTGGGATCTGCCAAAGAATCGGTGTTTGGGGCCTGACCCAGAGCAGTTTTTGGGATCTGACCCAGATCCGTGTTTGGGATCTGACACAGAGCAGTGTTTGGGATCTGACCCAGATCAGTGTTTGGGATGTGACACAGATCAGTGTTTGGGATCTGACCCAGATCCGTGTTTGGGATGTGACACAGATCAGTGTTTGGGATCTGACGCAGAGCAGGGTTGGGATCTGACCCAGATCTGTATTTGGGATCTGACACAGAGCAGTTTTTGGGAATTGACACAGAACAGTGTTGGGATCTGACCCAGATCCATGTTTGGGATGTGACACAGAGCATTGTTTGGGATCTGACAACAGAGGAATATTGTTTGCTGTTGGAAATGATGGAGTACCATCAGGAGTTTTTGTCTGCCAGCCCTAGAGCACTATTCCAAGTGTTTCCACATAAAAATCTTCTTTACTTAAGAATTCTTCTGTTTTTCTTGCAAACAAGAGCATTTTCACGATGTTCTCAAGCGATAGAAATGTGACATTTGAAGGCTTTGTATTTCTTGAATACACTTGAAAAGCTCCTTCATTTGTTGACTTCAGTCACTTCTATTTTGCAGCGCACAAGAAGTAAAGGAACATCCTTTCTTCAAAGGCATTGATTGGCAGCAAGTCTATTTACAGAAGGTAAAGGATGAAGACAGTAATTCTATCTTACTTGGTAAAGCAGTAAAGGGAAAATAAACCCAAACAGGTACTAAACAGAAAATTTGAGGGTCACAGTGTCCAGCACATGTGCTCACTCATACAAATTCTGGGAGGGTTGTTGATGAATATTCATTACTACAGATCTTCCTGATTGTTAGGAGTGAGTTATTACATTTTCAGGGTCAAATGACTGTGTGGTTTCCTCTGCTTTGCTGTCTCTAAACTGGGGAGTTTTATCTCCAGATTTTTGAAGGAGCTTTAATTAAAAGAAGTGGCAACAACTTTGCATGAAGTTTAATTCCATGGGGGACACTCTGGCACAGTTGAGTGTAATCTGTGCAAAAAATAAAAAGGTTGTGTGTAACTACAGAATGGAGTTAAATAATGCCTATTGATTGTCTCTAATGATGCTGCTTTTAATTTCTAGTACCCTCCCCCCCTGATTCCTCCCCGGGGAGAAGTCAATGCAGCAGATGCTTTTGATATTGGCTCATTTGATGAAGAGGACACTAAAGGCATTAAGGTACCCGACTCTCAGTGGTGGAGGGTGGCACTGGGACTGCTGTGCTTGGCTTTCCATGTGTGTGTGGCATTCCTTTGCTTCAGGGCTCTTGATGTGCAAGGAATTCCTTCAGGCTGGGAAATCAAAGAGGTACCTTGGGCTGGTTCCCTGTTTCTGTTGCTTGCCAAGTTCTTATGGTTTTGGATTAATTGAAATCTACTTTCTTACCAAAAATTGTATGCGATAAAGGAAATGTTTCAAGTGGTCAGAAAACAATTGGGAAAGCCTCAGATTTTCAAGAATACTTAATGGTTTGTGTGTTTAAAAGTTGTGATTTATTTCTGATAGCTTGGAGAAATGGAGCTAAACCTTATTTTAGTAGTTGAGTGGTCAGAGAGTGCCGGGGAAAACTCTTAGAAATGACAAACTGTGTTAATGGTAGCGATGTCCTAAGTTAGAAAAGTGGTGAAAAAATTTTTGGGTTCTGATATTATCCAAAATGTAATGAAATAATAATAGAAATTAAAAAAAAAAAAAAAAAAGGAGAGAAGTTAGAGCTGCTGGCCCCTTTGGGACTCACATGAAGGGGGTGACTCCTGTGTGAATTCCTCCACTCTCTGAAGCTTCCCTGGGACTTTGGGACAGCAGGGTTGGGGCAGTGCCCTTGCTTGTTTTCATCACCCATTTCTGCAGTAGATCAGACCTTATTCTTGTTAGTACAGAAGTGAGTCAGGAGGGAAACTAATTGTTCTAAACTTTATAAGCAAAAAGCTCCATTAAGTGCTCACTGAGCCTAAAAGGGAGCTCATCTGTCAGTGTCACCTGCTGTGGTGACAGAAGTTGGCACAGAAAAGTGCAGAGAGCCCAGGATGTTCTTTATACCAGAAAATTCCACATCTTCAGCACCAATGCTAGCCTAGCAGGATTCCAGTCTCGTGTAATTCTGGATTGCCAGAATTCAGAGGAACATTTTGCAAGGAGGAACCTGGTGGTCTTTTTATTTATTGAGGGGATCAGATATTCTCCACGAGATGATTTAGTGAGAAGTCCTGTCACTGAATGTGAATCATCATCAGGTCACTGTGGTGTCATCTCCAGTTTGATCTCAGAATCTCACAGCTCAGGCTGCCTGTAGGATAAATTTACCCTTGGGGTGAGCCAGGGAGGGAGAGCACAGCCTCCCTGCATGTCCCAGACTTCCAGAGGGGACGGGATGATTCCTGCCTGAGTCAGCTGGAGCTGCCAGCGAGGTGCCAGGAGCCCTCTCTGCCCTGGACACCACAGTTTGAACGCTTTGCTCTCCTCCCTGGCCCCTGGGGTTGTATTTATCCTGCAGAGTGTCCTGCGGCCCCGAGAAGAGCACGTGAGCTGTGGGGTTGCAATGTGGAGCCAGCAGTTGATGCCTGTGGCTTTTCCCCCTTCCTCAAGTCCCTGCAATTGCAGTGAGGTCTCTGAGTGTGTATTTTCCTGCTGGGATATGGCCATGGTCTCTGAAAAGGAGGAGAATATCTATTCCAGGAGCGTCTGGCCTGACTGCAGTGGTAGAATTAAAGAAGTGCTGCTCCTGCAGCTGCTGGTGCTGCATCCACACGGCTTTAAACCCCTCCAGGGATGGGCACTCCCCCACTGCCCTGCTCAGTGCTGGACAACCTTTTTGGTATGAATTTTTTTTCCTAATTTCCTTCAGTGCAGTTCAGTTAAAGTACTCGAAGGATTAGTGGAGAAAAGAATCCTTATAGCAGGAAAATTGAGGTCTGCAGCACATGCTGATAAATTCTGAAGGTTATTTTTTAAGGATATAAAGCCAAGCTGTGCAAGCATGGAAGGCATTGCTGGGGAAAAGGTATCTTTTCACTTATTCACGGAATTTTTGTGCTGAGGAAGTTTCTGTGCAACAAAGGAATACTGCTGCTTACATTGGAGTAATTATTTAAATGTGAAGTCTAGAGAGCATTATGGGACAATGTTGAGTGAGGATTTTAGAGTTATCCATCCAAACAAGTTTTGAGCAGGTGGCCTGTTCTCTGCACATAAATTAATATCTTTGCTTCAATTAGTGTCTGTGCTTCTCTTGCTTGCATCTGTTTGTTTTGTGAAGGTTTGAGTTCAATCCATCTTGTAAAATAATACTGTTGCATGGGTAACTATTAACTGTTGGGGATAAGAATAGTGAAAGTTATTAAAATGTTGGGTTTTTTGTTGTTTTTCTCTTGCAAGTTGCTTGATAGTGACCAGGAGTTATATAAGAACTTCCCTCTGGTAATATCGGAGCGTTGGCAGCAAGAAGTAGCAGAAACTGTTTATGATGCAGTAAATGCAGACACAGATAAAATTGAGGCCAGAAAAAGGGCTAAAAATAAGCAGCTTGGCCACGAGGAAGGTAATCTGTCCTTACACTTCTCTCCTCTTTTGCTGCTAGGTAGTAATTCCTGGGTTTGGAGTTCCACAGACTCCCGTTACTGTCATTCCCGGGAATCGTTAGGATTCGTTTAATCACCGTCGTGTTGCTTAAGATGTTTCTGAATGTTTCGAAATGCTGAATGATGACATCAGGCTTTGGAAAGAGATTGATGGAATCATAGAGTCCTGCAATGGTTTGGGTTGGAAAGGACCTTAAAGCCCATCCAGTGCCACCCCCTGCCATGGGCAGGGACACCTTGCACTATCCCAGGTGGTTCCAAGCCCTGCCCAGCCTGACCTTGGACACTTCCAGAGATGGGGCGGCCACCCTGTGCCAGGGCCTCCCCACCTTCCCAGTCTGTGGGCTTTGATTTCCTGCCCAGGAGCTGGGAAAGGCCCCAGGAGGTTTTGCCCAGCAAACTGCAGCTTGCACGGGGGTGTTGCATCAAACCCCCAAACTTTGGAGAGCGACATTCAGTTCTTTTAACAACCTCCTCCAGTGAGATCCTTCTTTAAGAGCCAAGTCCTGCCCTTGGTCCCTGCACTGCAGCCACACTGGCTGTGTGTTCAGGGCAGAGCTGGGGCTGTGTGTGTGATCTGAACCTGCTGAGGGCACGGCAGGTCCAGTGTTCCGTCCCCTCTGCGCAGAGCTCACTCAGAACGCTTCGGGCTGCACCTCCTGGGGCTTTGCTAACCTCTCCTCTTGGTTTAGATTATGCCCTGGGGAAGGACTGCATCATGCATGGATACATGCTCAAGCTGGGGAACCCCTTCCTAACTCAGTGGCAGCGGCGTTACTTTTACCTCTTCCCAAACCGGCTGGAGTGGCGAGGAGAAGGAGAGTCCCGGGTGAGTGAGGGGCCCTGTGGAGCAGTGGTGGAAAGCAGCTGGAGGTGTGAGACACACCTGGAGTGCCCAGGAGTTCTCCTGTGGAAGGAGTTTTCTCCCAGTAAAAGCCTGGTGGATTTGAGTAACCTGCCTCGAGTCTCTGTGTGGTTAACGGGTGGCTTACACTGCACGGAGGAGACGTAAATTTGACTTGAGAAACCTGTTTGCTATTTTTTGTTGTGTTTTTAAAGGATTTTGGTAGTTGATGGTGTTGTTTTTCATTTAGGACCTCTGGACTATTTATACAAAAAAACACAAACTGGTAAGGTGACAAATGCTATAGCATTTTATTTCCAAGAAAATGCTATAGTGGCTGTAGTGTAGCCCAGCTGTGCTCACGTGCAGGGCAGATAATTTGTATATTTAGTTAAGGAAGGGTTTGGAATTTAAGACATTGTGTCCTCTGCAGTCCATAGGGAGAGTTTTCCTGCACACTGCTGTGTATGTTCTCTTTGTAAGTATTCAGTGCTGAAATATTCCCTCTCAGCTCTTTGAAATAGTAAGATTGGCTTTTTTTTTTTAAATTTGCAATAACAGTAATGCTTGAAAAATGTATCAAATTATATGCAGCTCTTGAGGGAAAATAGTGAGTATTCTGTTTGCAGACACACCTATTTGTAGATTCTTATTTCATGCTGTCATTACTGGCTTTTAGAGCTGATATTTCGTTGTCACTATTGAAGCAACCAAGCCCCTTGTAAATCTCTCTCTTACCTTACTATCTATCTTTAGTTCATGACCCAGCCTTCAGAAATAAATGTTTGTGTAATGATTCTTAATGTTCATAACTTAATTCATGTGGGTAGGTAGTCCAGGAAAATGAGATAGTGGCTTTATTTGATGGGCACCAGGGTTTTTTTCAATTAATTCTCTGCTCTTTTGCAAATGCAGCAAAACCTGCTGACAATGGAACAAATAGTATCTGTTGAAGAAACACAAATTAAAGATAAGAAATGCATCTTACTGAGAATTAAAGGGGGAAAACAGTTTGTCCTACAGTGTGAGGTAAGACTTGTTTTTTGATCACTTGACCAGATTATTTTGCATATGATTAACAATTGACAAGTTTTTCAGGTCATCCTGTTGAATGTTAACTAGGGCACTTGGTGAGGCAGAGCTGACGTGTTTATCACACTTGAGTTTTGAAAGCAGGAAACCTGCAGCTGTGCCAGTTCCCATCATGGATTTCAGTGGTACTTTGGGCCAAAATGAGTTTGGTTTATTAGATAGCTGAAACCTCCCAAACTTCTCGAGCTCCATGTGCTCCTCCTTGGCTCGTGTCTCACTGCGGGGAGTTGCTGGAGCTCATATGTGGAAGGGGAAGTGCTCAAGTCCTCAAAACATTGCACCAGCCTTCGTTGGGGTGATGGAGAAGCCAAGGGTTCCACATGGGCAATACCCAAAGTTGCTCATTCCCTCAGAAAATTAAAATAATTTCCCTAAAGCGCTGTCTGAGAGAGAAGACGCTGTTGGCCGCATACGATGAAGTGCCAAACTGCTTCTGTGTCTCTTGCAGAGCGACCCCGAATTTGTTCAGTGGAAAAAAGAGCTGACAGAGGCTTTCACCGAGGCCCAGAGGTTGCTGCGCCGGGCTCCAAAGTTCCTCAATAAATCCCGCTCCACGGTCGTCGAGCTCTCGAAGCCCCCGCTCAGCCACAGGAACAGCAACGGGCTGTAGGAGACACCGACCACGTTCCCGCAGGGAGAGCTGCTTGGTGAACCTGCAGAGAGCGTCCCAGAATCCTTGTGAATGAATGACTTTGTGCAGTCCTGGACGCGGGATGTGCTTGGAAGAGGAGGAATCCGATGTTTACAGCGTGGGATCACGTCAGGACTCTGTCTGCGGAGGACTGGAAGGGCGGAAGGGGGACCCTGCCCCTGGCAGCGCTGGACGTCACCAAGCGGAGAGGCTGCTCCTTGTTCCACGTGTCCCCACCCCCGGCGGGGAGCTCCGTCCCTCCTCTGGAACTACTGCTGGAAGGAAGAGGCTGTTTCCCTGCCATGGCCCCGGGCTGGGGGTGGCAGGGGTGCTGCTGGCCGGGTGACACTCCAGCTTCGGGTGATGCTCCCGCGGTGACACCGCCCGGCCGTGGTGGGTGCCCCTCGCTCTGTCGTGTTGCCATGTCCTTCCCGACCATTACTGCTGACTCTCTGATAACCTTGCTCCATACTGCTGATGATCAACAGTGTGACTCTGATGCACTTCAAAGTACTGAATTCTAACTGTCCTGTGGTTTAAATGTTATTGCTACTTCATGGGAGCGTTGAACTCGAATTATTCCCTGGGTTTGCTGTACTCACTAATAGTAGCTACCACCGTTTTGCTTCTTCTACGTATATGCAGTACTATAACTGACACAATAGAGTAATAATTGGTGAAGAGGAATTTATGGTAGCTTCATCTAGTGCTCTGTTGTATAAATTGACTATTTTAGCACAGTTTTTAAAGAGCAGATTCCTTTTGACAAGTTTACAGTGAACATAAAGACAGTTCTTTTCCATTTCAGGTCAACTGCACTTTTTAAAAAATTAAAAAAGAAATTATTCAAATCCAGTGCATTCTAGAGCATGTGCTGGGTTGCAGTGTGTGTGGGTACCTCGGTACGTATTCCGGATCACTCCTCAGTCCTGGGACTTGGGATCCTCCTCTGCTGTATTCAGCCGTGTTCCCATAGCATAGAAATCCCCAGTTCCCTCTGGAGCCCGGCCCAGGAGGTTCGTGCACATATCACAGCTCAGCCTGGGAAAGGAGCTCTCATTTTCTGCTCCTGAAGAGTTCAAACTGCCCACAGTGAAACCAGTCTGAGAAAACTGAGCATGGAACTGACAGAACAAGCTGATCAAATGCCAGGTTTATGTTAATTGTTTATGTTAATTCTACTTGAGGCACCAGGTGTCTTGCTCAAGGAAAGCCCTAATCCTGAGCTGTGCCACGGCTTCAAGCTGGGCCTTGCCCTGGGTGTTGTGGTGGTTTGTGAGAGAGAGGTCAGGGCTGAACTTAAGCTTTTTTTTTTCCAATTCAGTGAACACCTCAGAGAAGATTTTTCTTCCCAGCTACACAGGTACAACTCTCACAGTCCCTGAAGACAGTGGGAATTGTGCTTGTGCAAGTGGGTGCAGAAACTGTGTGTGGTTTGTCGAGCATGTGTGGCTGTCAGATCACCACAGAGTTCCTCGGAGAAAAGTAGTAAAAGTGGCACTGTTTGCTTCTGCATGTTGGGCTGGGTTTGCTGCAGAGCTTGCCCAAACCCTGGCTGACCACCTGGGGCTGCACCAAAAGGAAAATGCATCCTGGAAAATACCCCCTGTCAGTCCAGTGGTTCCTTTCCATGATTTTTTTTTCCCCCTCCATTTATTTTCCAAATTATTCTGTGTAAAGAGTACCAGCCTCTCTGTTGTTCCTGCTGAGCATCTCAAGAAGCAGTGTCAGAGGTGATCAGTTAAAGGTTGGACTTGATAATCTTGGAGGTCTTTTCCAACCTAAATGATTCCATGATTCTCTGTGTGGTATTGAACAGTGTTTGGGATAGAAAATGTCTCATCCTGCTGGCTGTTGTCCAGCTTTCCCTACAATACCATGCTATGCTCGTGTTTTTCTCCTTGATTTAGCAAAAAGCTCTCAGATGGTGTTAAAACTAGCTCATGGTTCTTGGGTAACTCGTTTTTACGTTCTTAGTCACTGATCAGTTCCATTCTTCTCCTTCAGTTATTTTCCATGGCTGGATTTCGCTCTCACTCCCGGTCAGCAATCTCTGGTCAGCAGATTCTGGTGCCAATGTCAGTGAGGGAGGAACAGGTCATCAGTTGGGAAATTGTGCCTCAAACTCGGAGATTTTATGTGAAATTAAATCTGTGTATTGATTTATACACATGTATTTTGGAGTGTGATGGAGTTGGGATGGCCCCAGAATATCATTATTGTTCTCCTTGCTGTCCCATCCAACCTCCGATGGGAGCAGGGCAGGAAAAGACTTGGATTTCTTTAGCCACTGATTTATTGACAATTTAAAATAGCTTTATTTTTGTGGCTTTTATCTAACTGTGCAGTTAGAAGAGAAGGAGAGATTATCACGGTGACAAACTCCTGAACGAGGTTGGGATCCCAGTAGGAAATGGGGCTCTGTGTGGAAGTGACTGGATGTGCAGGTGTGGAGGGAGAGCTGCTGGGATTGCACCCTCCAAACAAAAAAATCCCGGATACTGCCCCAGTCTGCTCTTTCCTGGTGTAGGAACCAGAGTGTCTAAACTTTTTGTTTCGGACAGAGATTCCTGGTGGTGTTAATTTTCAGGAGGGTGTTTAGGAATCTTTGTTTATTTGGTAATTACTTTGCAAATTCATGAAACTGTTAAAGGAACATTTACCATAGGGTTTTTTGTGGTTTTTTTGGTTTTTTTTTTTCAATCCTTCATCCAAGTGTTGGCCATCCACTTCTCCAAGTGTAAAACTTCTCCCTCTTAGTTTTGTTTGAGCTTTTTGTGTTCTTGTCCCTGGTCCAGCAGATCTTCAGCTGCAGGCTCACGGGTTCTTCCCAAAGTGCTGCTGTGAGAGAAGCTGGAGTGGATCCAGCTGGGATTGACATTCCTGGTATGTTCCCCCGCCCCCCAGCAGGCTTCAAAAAATCTTGGAGCAGGCTAATAATAGCTGGAAGTGTGTCTGGGAAGGGAAGCCTGGCAGGTAGGGAGAGCAGCTCCGGGGACAGACCTTGGCTTAGTCGCATTCGAGTTTTCCTTAATTTCTTGGGGCAGGAGTTGGACTATGATGATCCTTGTGGGTCCCTTCCAGCTCAGGATATTCCATGATTCTGTGATTCAGCGCCTCCCCTTTAGAAACCCAGCAGAAGTTTTTCCTCTCCCACTTCCACAAGGGGGGGGAAAAACCAGAAATTGCATTGTGAGCTTGGGTTTGGCTTTGAGATGAATCATCGCAGCCCAGTGTGGAGGTGCTGGAAACACTGGTTTGTGCTAAAAAAGGCTTGTTTTGGTTGTGATCCTGTCACAGTGGATGCTGCTGGTGCTTTTGGGGTCGATATTCCCTGAGCAGGACCAGCCGTGGCGCTGGGGTGACTCGGTATTGTCCTTCCTTGGGTTTACAGTGAATCAGCTCCTGAGGAGTGAAATCCTCAGAGCTCAGAGTTGCTCTTTCCCTGGCAGCTGGGCAGCTTTAGGAGCAGGTTCCTCGATCCCACGTCCATATCCATGTCCTGCAGCCGTTGGCACGGCCGTGTCACCTCCTGGCACGTGGCTCCTCCACCTCTGAGGTGTTTGCACCCGAAAAGTCCCTGGAGGAAGGACTGTTTGAAGTGTACAGTAGACAATAAATAATTCTAGTTGTGTTGATTAATGTAAGGAATGAGTCGGTTCTGCAAATTAAAGAAAAAAAAAATCTGAGAAGTGTATTTTGACAAAGCATAGTATTAATTTTAATATTGTAAAAAAAAAGGAAAATATCTAAAATATACAGAAAATATGTATATCCAAATGTCTGAGGAGTTTCAAGATAATCTACTTTTGTTTCCTGTTGGTTTCTATTCCATGGTGTACATATTGTGTGGATGGAACATTGGCTGTTTTAATACTGTTGTTAAATTGTATTTTTATTTTGTGTTAAACTAATCATCACAGACTCAGCTTTATTTTGTTTATGTAAAGGTTGCTATGCTCTGTAGGTATAAACCCGAGAATTCTATTTTAACAGAAAAAGCATTTTATATTATTTATTAAATACATGTTTCTCCAACTTCTGACATTCCACAGAATTTCTGCTCCGTATGCGTATGGAAGTGGCAGCTCCTTTCACGCAGGATCAGCCAGCTTTATTCTGTTTTTCATGATAAATTGGGGATAGATTCCCTGAGCCTGTGCAGCCCTTCTCTCCCAGCACGGGGACTCCAGGCTCTGTCAGGACCATCTCAAGTGGCTCATGAATGCAGAAACACCTGGAAAGCTCCTGCAAATCCACCCCTGGATGTGATAATTTCTAAATTTCCCCTTTATTCCTCAGCATTCCCAGAGCAAGTGTGTATTCCTGCGCCAAGTAAATGAGAATTAATGACCTAAACTGGGGGAAGGAGTCAGCTTGATGTTGGATCCAGCTCAGCCATCGGGGAATTGCAGAACTCTGTCATTCCGAGGGGAAGGAGTGAGCGGAGGGAGAACCTGGAGGACCCCAAAATATCCTTACTGGAGATGGGTTTGGTGTTTGAGGGGGATCACTTGATCCTTAAAAAGAGGATCCTGAGGCAGGAGCTGTCTGTCCTAGAGCCAGGGTAGGTCCCTGCTTGGTGTCCCATCCCAGGAGGGAGTGGCCCCCCCAGGACCCTGCAGGGACTGTCCCTCGGGGTGTGGGGAGCGTGACCCCCAGGCAGGACCCCCTTGTGGTGCCATCGCTCCGGGAGCTGCTGTTGGGCACATCTGGGCACATCTGCAGGGCCAGCCCCGGCACCTCCCTCCCCCGTGAGGTACAGAAATAGCCCTGAATTTATCAGGTCGCTCAGTTCCTAAAAATAATTCCAGTTGTGAGTGTGGCCCGTGCAGTTTGAGGAGTACTCGAGGTGTAACATTGTGTGCTCTGATTTCCGCATGCTCTGAATTTCCACCGTGGTGGGGCTGGAGGTCTGTGCTGGTCAGAGCTGATCCCTGTGGCATTTTTGGGGTGAAATGTGGCATTTTGCTGCTGCTGAAGTTCTTTCCTTGCTGAGAGGCTGCCTGGGACGGGGAGTGATCCCTGCTGTGCTCCTGGAGAAGGGAGGTATCCCTGCCTCACCCCGGAGCAGTCTCTTGCCTTTTTCCCCATTTCCCCCTCTGATCCCACTGGATTTTGGGGTGAGCTGTAGCCTGAGCTGTTCCTGGATGGAGGGAGGGAGCTGGTGGTGGGTGAGACTGTGCCAGTGGCATTGTGGCTCCTTAGTGTCACCCCTGGAAAGGTGCAGCAGTGGGGACAGGGGCAGGAAGGTGGCTTTGTCCAGGTTTGATCTGGGTTTGTGTGACATGATGGATTTCCAGGCTGGCTTTCCTGTTGGCAGCAGGCATCTCCTCAGGGAGCGAGCAAAGAGTAGGTGAGATGGCACAAAAAATACACGTGAAAAACAGAATAAAGCAGGAGCATCCTCGGAGAGGGGATTTGTGAGCACTTCCAGTGCCTCACTAGGTCCTTTAAAACAAAAAGGAGCAGATTCACACGAACAGCGACTCCTGATGAAGGAAATGATCGAAAGAGAACCTGTCCAAAATGTGTAATTAATGGTAAGCAAAGCCAGGATGTGTAAATAACTTTAGATATTGTATTGATGAGATCATTCCTTGTTTTATGTACTTGGCTCTTTCCATATTTATTGTGGGGAGGAGGGTCCCGGTGCCTGTGAGCTGTGGCCTTGCTCCTCACGGACTGTCCCGGAGTTTACAGCCCCGTCGTGGCGGGTGTGCCACACTCGGTTCTTGCCGCCAGTATTTTTTTAACGGATTATTTTGGCACAGCTAAGCTGCTTCTGTGTGTTGGTCAGTACAACTGCTCTCCTACGACCAGACCCCAATAAAAACCGTCCTTTGCGTGTGTGCTGGCGCCTCGTTCTTTCTGTGTCACCTGCCCCTTCCCCCGCGGACCGGGAGGCTGTACTGGGCTTTACTGGGCTGTACTGGGATGAGGAGGGCACAGCTGGATGGACCCCACGCCCCATTGCCCAGCTGTTCCATGCCCAGGTAAGTCCCTTCACCCTCTCCATCCCTATGCATGGTGTTTGTTCTGGTTTTTCTGAGGGACACACCGGCTTTGTCCTGCTGGCTGTGCTATGAGTGCCTGGAGCTGTGTGATAGGTGACCAAGGGTGGCTTTCCACCACCAGTGGCTGCAGTGCCACCTGGGAAGGGTCATGGAAACCACATGTCCTCCTGTTGTTGTTCCCAGGTGGAATTTGGGTTGGTGAGATGCTTTGGGTAACCCTCAGTCTCCTGCCAGGTGACTCCAGATTGACAATCCCATTTCCTCTCCTACTACCCGAGTTGTTCTGGCTGTGCATGCCGATGCCCTGGGCATGTCCGTGGACCTTTTGGGTCAGTTGTGGAATGGCTGAAGTGGGGACGTTGCACCTCTGCAGCTGCACTTGGCCTGAGCTGGTGACCTGCACCCTGGTTGGGTGCTGGGGCATGTGGGACACAGGTCCTGCTGGTCTCTAGTGGTCACCCTTTACCCCGTGTAGTCACCACGTGTCCACTCTGCTGCTCCCCTTCCACCTGTCCTGGCTGGGTGCTGACCACGCTGGTGTTGGTGCCAGGGGCTATTTTGAGCTCTGCTCCCAGGTCCTTCTCCAGCTCGGCCCCATCTCAGGGCTGGGGCTGGTGGGGCAAACTGGGGGAAACTGGAGCCCCGTGGGCTCCCAGCCCAGGATGTCCCCTCGGGCAGTGCCAGAGCACCCTGGGCAGGCTCATGCCAAACCAGAGCGGTTCCCCCATTATTTTGGGGGTGCAGAGGTGTGCACCGAGCAGGGCACAACCAGCGTGTTGGGGAGAGCACGGGTTACACACGTGTGCTGCGGTGGGCACGGGTGACACACGTGTCCCCGTCGGTGCAGGGGCCAAGGAACAGGAGGGCCCCGCGGTGCCACCGCCTCTCCCCAGCCGAGGCCCCGGTGCCACCGCCGCGGGTATTTTTAGCAGTGACATGTGTCACCTCAGCTGCCACCGCGGCGGGGGCGGGGGGAGGCGGCTGCTGACCCTCTCCGCGCTGCCCGCGCTGCCGCCGCCGCTCTCGGCTCGCCGGGGTCCCGCGGAGCCCGGTGCTGGTGTGGGACATCACCCCCTGCGCCCACCGCCCCCACCAGGTACGGGCTTTTGGGGGGTCTCGGGGTGGGGGTCGGGGTCCAGGCGGGCTCTCCGGGGGCCCCTCGGCCGGGAGGGCTATTTTTAGCTGGGAATGGATGGCGATAGCGGCAGCCCCGGCTTCGGGGGCGGCTTCCAGGCAAAAAGGGAGACGGCAGATCTGCAATGGGAGCGGGGATGGGAACGGGGACGGTGCTCCCCGCCCTGTGCGGGATGGTGGCTGCGGACCCCTCAATAGCCTCAGCTCTTGGTGGCCTCGGCTCCTGGATGGCAGCAGGAGCGAGTCCCAAACAAGGATCAGACCCAAACACCCACGGCCCGGCTGGGGCCGCATCCTGAGCGGAGGGAGCGCGGTGCTGATGCTGATGGTCCCGGGCCCCGCTGTGGCCACCCTGGGTGCTTGGTCCGTGCCTCGGTTTCCCCACATGACGGGCAGGGTCCCGCTCCGGCCGGGAGGTGACAATGCTCTGTCGCTCGTCCCCTCGGGGCTCTGCGGTGCCATCGGGGCCAGCTCTCCCGGCACAGCAGAGCCGGGCTGTGGGGACAGCGCGGGGGCAGCGCCGGTCCCGGAGGGCACGTGGCGCTCGGGGCATCCGCCCGGGAAGGCAAGTGACATTCCCCAGCCCGCTCCTGGCCGCTCCGGCGCTCCTGCCCTTTACTGTACAAGGAGATGCGGCTGCCGGAGAGCGTGGCAGGGCCGGGCGAGCCCCGACGCTCTCGGTGCATGAATGATCCCGACAGGTGAAGCCGGGGTCAGCCCCTAGTGGGGCACGGACGGGCTCCTGCGGCCATTCAGCCCTGGGCCCTGGGGTCCCAACATCACCCCCGTGCCACCGATCCTCTGTGCCACGACCTCCTCGCGATGCCTGGTCGCTGCCAGGGCTGGAGGTGGCCGCTGGTGGCTGTGTCCTCCCCAGCAGTGCCACACCACCCATCCTCTGTTGGTGCTGTGAGCTCAGGTGGGCAATGCCCGACAAGGTCGCGGTGCTGCCGGCCCGGTGCAGCTGTGGCTAACTCTCTCTTCTCTCTCCGCCTGCCGTGTCCCCACGTGTCTCCCTACAGCACTGTCCTGCCTCGCCGCCACCATGGCCATCTCCTCGCGCCTCGCGCTCTGGGAGCAGAAGGAAAGTCTCGGTCCAGGCTGGCGCTGGTGGTGTTTTGGAGCTGGGGTCTCAGGCTGCCTGGGGGCTCCGTGCTGGGGAGGTGTCACTGCAGCAGCTCCTGTGATCGCATCCCCACAGCTCCCTGGGCATTTCTTTGTGCTGTGTCTGACCCCCTGGCTCTGGGCTCCTTCAGAGCCTGAGTGTTCTGGATTGAGTGAGTTTTGTCTGCCTGGGCGAGCCTGACAGGAGGCTGCAGGGTTTGATGCTGGTGCTGCTGCTGGAAAGGCTGCGGGCAACGGGGCTGGTTTTGGGGCCTGGTATGGAGGGACCTGCAGGGCTGCATGTGGCTGCAGTGATGCTGGAGCTGCTTCTTGCCTGGCTGCAGCCAGGATGGTTCCTCCTGTGGCTGTGCCAGGGCTGCTGGCACAGAGCAGAGCTGGCAGCGCACATGGGCTCCTGCCATGCCAGCCTTTGGGGCTGGGAGCTTTTCTTCTTGGTGCTTCTGCTCCCACAGCATCCCTGACCCAGCCTGGCACCCACGGGTGCCCCGTGGCCTCACCAGGAGCCTGGGCAGTGCCTCAGCCTGAGCAGGGCTCTGGTGCTCAGCCCTGCTGCCACTAACAGGCTATGCCCTTCTCCTGACCCTGGCTCTGCTCCCACAAACAGATCCGTGACGAGGACCGGGGGCCACCCCCGTCTGCACCCCCTCTGCTCCTGTCGGTCATCCCTGGGGGGTTCATCAAGCAGCTCGTGCGGGAGACCGAGCAGGAGGCCAAGGCGGCGCGGCGGAGGAAGGAGAGCAGGGTGGGCACCAAGGAGGAGGTGAGCACTGAGGGACCTCACACAGCTGGATGTCCCTGAGTGTCCCCAGGTGTCACACCCGGCTCCTCTCCTTTGCTTGGCAGCCCCTGGGAAAGGACGGCGAGGCCCGAGCCGGGGACAGCCCCACTGCCCGAGGAGGGGGGACCGGCGAGGGGCCACTGCAGAACGGGCTGAAGGCAGAGGGGCAGGGGGGCAAGGGGGTCACAGCCCCCTCTGAGAAGGCTGTGCCGGGGACCAACCCCAGCAAAACCCCTGCACCTGGCTCAGCAGTGCCTGCTCCCAAACCAGCGGAGACGCCCCAAAAAAGAGCGGAGACACCCCGCAAACCAGCAGAGACATCCCCAAAAGGAGTGGAAACATCCCCCAAAACAGCAGCGCCTGTCCCCAAACCAGCAGAGACACCCTCAAAAAGAGCAAAGACCCCCAGCAAACCAGCAGAGACATCCTCAAAACCTGCAGAAACATCCCCCAAAACAGCAGAAACATCTTCCAAAACAGCAGAGGCTTCCTCCAAACCAGTGGAGACCATCCCCAAACCAGCAGAGATCTCTTGCCCAGGGGGTCCCAAGGTGGGAAAGCCATTGTACCCCTGGAAGACCCCCAAGGAGCCCTGCCCGGGGGGCAGCCCCTCGTCTGTAGCCCCTGCATCCAGCCAGGGCCCCCAGGGCAGCAGCAAAGTCCCAGTGAAGGAAGAGGACAGGCCCAAGGGGACAGTCCTTGAAAGCACCAAGAAGGAGAAGGGGATGGTCCCTGAGAGCACCAAGAAGGAGAAGGGTACAGTTCTTGAAAGCACCAAGAAGGAGAAGGAGACACCCCCGAGGCACGAGGAGCCCCCAGCCAAGGTGAAAGCCCAGAGAGAGCTGTTGTCAGCCAGGAAAGAGCCAGAGATGAAGAAAGATGTTGGAGGTGGCAAGAAGGAGCCAAAGGAGATCCAAAAGCTGGATAAAACCACAAACAAGTCAGAGGGGCTCAAGGGGGAGCCTGGAGGAATCCAAGAGAAGTCCACAGATGTGGGAAAAGAGGTGGGGAAGGTAAAGGAAGAACTGGGAAAGGGTAAAGAGATGCTGAAAGAGAGCAAAGGGATTGGCAAGAGCACAGACAAGGACCAGGCTAAAGAAATACCAGAAAAGAGCAAAGAGAAGAATAGCAAGAGTGCAGAAAAGGACCAGGACAAAGCGGCATCGGGTGAGAGCACAGACAAGGACCAGGTAATGTGTTGGGGTGTTATCAGGGGTTTTGGGTCACTTTTCTGGTTTTATGCAGCTCTTCTCATTCCCGTGGGATGGGAAGGTGGCCCCAGGCCTGGACAGGCGGGCAGAGAGGGTCAGGAGCGTGGAAGCGTGGGGCAAAGGCAACCTGTTAATCTCAGTTTCCCTCCTGCTGCTGCCCAATTCCCCTTCCTCCTCCCTGCAGGCTCCGAGGGACGTTTGGTACGAAGCCGAGAAGGTCTGGCTGATCCAGCAGGACGGGTTCACGCTCGGTAACTCTCCTTCCTCTGCTCCGGCTTTCCAGCGCCGGGGATGAGAGGTGTCGGGAGCAGGGCGGGCTCCGGGTGGGGTCGGGTTTGGATTTGGCCCCTTGGCGTCTCCCCACGCTCTGCCCCACGCCGGGGATGCTCACAGCCTCTCGTTCAGCCACACAGCTGAAGCCAGACGTGGGGACACCGGAGCTGCCGGCAGGGAGGATAAGGGTGCGCCGGGACGAGGATGGCACCGTCACCGAGGTGGACGAGGACAGCGTGCAGAGGGTGAGCCCCTCCCCAGGCTGGGCTGGTGCAGGGATGGGGGTCCCAGTGCAGGACAGAGCCCGGACACACTGATGCTACTCAGGCCACCGTCCTGGGCTGGCTGTGCCCGAGGTGCCGGGGGTCTGGCACAGCCCTGCCGTGACAGCAGAGCTAGAGGGGTCTCTGCCTCTCTTCCCGCAGACCAACCCCCCCAGCCTGGACCAGGCCGAGGATCTGGCCGCGCTCATCAGCCTCAACGAGTGCAGCGTCATGAACACGCTGCGGCAGCGCTTCCGCGCCCGCCTGCCCTGCACCTACGCGGGACCCAGCCTGGTGGCCATCGCCACCGGCCCTGCGCCCGCCGCCGCCGCCGGGAAGGTGAGGCAGGGGGCCTGGGGCGGCCGGATGTCCCGCGGGAAGCGGCCACCCACCCCCCTGGGGACAGTGGCGGAGAGCGCCGGGCACGGCGGGGCCGGCAGGTGGCACCGTGGGACCGTCACAGCGCGGGGACACTCGGGACCGGGGATGCTCTGGGGACACTCGGAATCAGGGTCGCTCTGGGGACATTTGAGACCAGGGATGCTCTGGGGACATAGGAGACCAGGGATGCTCTGTGGACATTTGGGACTCGGGATGCTCTGGGGACATTCAGGATCAGGATGCTCTGGGGACATTTGAGATCAGGGATGTTCTGGGGACATTTGGGACTCGGGATGCTCTGGGGACACTCAGGACAGGGGATATTCTGGGAAGAGGATACTCTGAAAATCCTGATGGCCAGGAGTGCTCTGGGGGTGCTTGGTCTTGGGGCTGAGGGTGCTGTGAGGACACAATCTCAGGGGTTTCTGCACCCTGGGGAGAAACCATCACCCTGAGCGTGAATACTTTCAGGATTTTCCCCACGAGAACCCCGTTTAGGACGTGCTCTGCCACTCTCTCCCTGCCCACAGGCTCCCCGGGGGAAGCGGGACAACCTCCCCCCGCACATCTGCTCGCTGGCATACAGAGCCTACAGGAACCTGCTGATGCAGCGGCAGGACCAGGCCATCGTCCCCTTGGGGCACAGCGGGGCCGGCAGGACCCGGTGCTGCCAGAGTGCTCTGGAGTACCTGGTGGGCATGGCGGGCAGCCTGGATGGCAGGGTCTCAGGTAGGGGCAGGGTCTCAGGTAGGGGCAGGGTCTCAGGTAGGGACAGGGATGGTGCTGAGCAGGGGCAGCGCATGGAGCCTGTGCAGGCTGCGGCCACACAAACACACAAATCCTGGCCTGATCTGTGCCACTTGGGGTGGCTCCCGAGTGGGCTGTGTGGCTGTGAGTGCCACTGTCCCCGTCCCAGACTCAACAGATTTGTTGTTTTGATAAACACCGGCGCGAGCAGCAGGAGGGAATTACACGAATGAGGCAGCGCTTTCCCACCCGCTCAGGTTTCTGATTCTGCTGGCAGGCAGTGGCTTCAGAGGGCAGGGTTGGATTTCAGAGCTCTCTGGGTACACCGTGCTCTTGCAGAGGGCTGAGGGATGGCCTGGACCAGGGTGGGAGGGCTGGCACATCCCCTCCCTCTCAGGGTACACATGGTGTGGGGTGCTGACCCCATGTCCAGTGCTGGGCCAGACCCCGGGAGGAGCAGGCAGAGGTGAGGCAGGAGGAGAGGCCTCCTCCAGAGCTGCAGGGAGGCTCAGGGGGCTGCGGTGCTGGCTTTGCAGTGGAGAAGATCCAGGCAATGTTCACAGTCCTGGCAGCCTTTGGGTCGGTGACCACCAGCCACAGCAGCAGCTCCACACGCTTCTCCATGGTCCTGTCGCTGGATTTCAGTGCCACTGGCCAGATCACTGCTGCTCACCTCCAGGTACCTGTCACCTGGTGAGATGGGGGGGCTGTGGCTGAAACTGCGGGTCCTTGGGGTGGGGACGAGCCCCTGCTGTGCTGCGCTCCTCAGCCAGGCTGGGCACGAGGGGTGATGCTCTGCTCCCTGCTCCTCTCCTGCTCCTCCTAAACCAGAGGTGCCCAAATGACCCCTCAACAGAAGCTCTGTCACAGCGTGGCAGAGTCCCCCAGCCTGTCCCCATCCCTGGCAGGGAGCTCGGAGCAGTGCCGGGATGAAATGTTGATGAGGAAATGTATAATTCAGCGTTTCATTAGCAGCACCTCACGGCCGCCTGGAGCTGAGCCTCGGAGGGCTTTTATCACCGTCAGGGCTCTTATCAAAGGCTCTTTAATCAGAGCTGCCCGTGCCCCTGGGACTTGTCGGAGGGAGGAGAGGACTGGAACCTTGTCTGCTCCTGGGGAGCACCAGAGCTTCCCACAGCTCTGCCCATGCACTGAAATGTTGCCCCTCGGTGCCTGGGGTGTGATTCAGCTTGCCCAGCCCCCAAATCCAGCCGTGTCCCAGTGAGGGGGAATCCAGCCCCTCCTTGGCAGCTCCCGGGGGCATTTCCCCATGTCCCTGTCCCCTTTTTTCCCTCCCCAGACCTTGCTGCTGGAGAGGGCCCGCGTTGCCCAGCAGCCCGACGGAGAGAGCAGCTTCAACATCTTCCCACTGCTGCTGGCAGGGCTGGATGTGGCAGAGAGGTGGGTGTGAGGCTCCCACAGCCCCGGGCTGGGATTCCCCATCCTTTATACCCAAATTCCCTCCATCCATGGGGTTTTGAGATCCCCGATCAGAGATTGTAAAGGCAATTGCATTAGTGGGTCTGCAGGGATCTTTATGCACAGAGATTTGGAATGAAACGGGGGCATTTCCTGGTTCTTTTTTTCCCTGACACTAAAGACGAAATTGGGGTGATAAATGAGACAGAAATCCCTTTCCCTCTCACTTCTGACTCCCCCAAGCTGTGTGTCCCCAGGCAAAGGCTCCTGGTCCCTGTGAGGGCAGTGCTGTGGTCACCTGTCCCACCCAGATCCCTCAGATGGGGCTGCAAAAGGGACTGGGGGTGCTGGGGGCAGGCAGGGAGGGAGCTCGACTCTCATTCTCTGTGACTACTCCCAGGACGATGCTGCACCTGCACCAGGTGGCTGAGAGCAATTCCTTCGGGATCAAACCGTTCACAAAGGTAGGGAGGGGGAAATGCTGTAGCCTTGTGCCCACATGCAGTGGCACCGCCTTTGTCACCCCCAGATAAAGGATGACCTGGAGTCCCCGGCTGCTGGGAGACTCGTGGTACTGGGAGCACGGAGGGGAGGGAGGGGATGTTGGGATGTGAGGAAGGGTCTGCCCAAACAGCCCCCAGCACCCCTCTGACAGCCACAGGGGAGCTGCTGGGACTGGTGCTGCCCAGCCTGGGATCTCTGCTTGGATTTTCACCTGTCACAGCCACCCTGTGTGCAGATCCTGCTGCTCCAGGGCCACATACCCCTGATGTTTCCCTGCAGCAGCAACTCCCAGGGGCAAGAACATCCTTTGGACAGGCCAGAACGTGAATTTTAGGGGTTAAGGCTCCACAGTTGATTCCCAGCTCCGACCCCTGAGCTGTTTGCAGAGCCCCAGCAGATTGTCCGCAAGCCAAAGTGCTGGGATGAATCGCAGCAATTTGCAGTTACATCATCTATTGATGAATCCAATATTCCATCTTCATTAGGGAGCTCCTGCTCTGCTTCAGTGGCCAAAGGAATCGGCTGCTGGAGCAGCAGATCTGAGGAGGGCACAGAGAAGTCCTCACCCTGCTGATGCAGCAGAATTGGATTCAGAAATGGGGTTTTACCCTCCTTTTCACAGCTCTGATTCCTGGCGATTTGCCATCCTAGCACGCAGGATTTTCCCGCTGATCCTTGCCAAGGAGGGACGCTGCCCGCTGGAGCAGCCCCACAGAGCAGCCCCAGCTCAGGGACTGCAGGAGGGGGTGTCCGTGGAGGGAGGGGAGGTCCTGCTGGTGTCTGGGAGCTGCTCAGCTCTGGGCAGGTGCATTAGGTGAGGAGTGAGGGGAGAGTGTTGGATGGACACCCTGGGCTGTGGAAGGTGTCCCTGCTTGGAACGAGATGAGCTTTAAGGTCCCTTCCAACCCAAACCATTTGATGATTCTGTGATATAAAACACCCACGTCCAGCTGCTGCTCTGTGGACACTCCTGATGTGCTAATGACGTGTCCTTGTACAGCAAGGTGATGTACCCAGCTTGCTCCTCACACCAGGCACCTCAGGAACCTGCCAGGGGCTTCTCCACTTTGTCCAAACTTTTCCGAGTGTCCCTTGCTGTCTTTCTACATGGTCCCGATGGTTTCACTCTCCCTTTTGTTGGGCACAACACCCAGCAGAGGCAGTGACACCCCCTGGCTGTCTCCCCCTGCAGCCTGAGGACAAGCAGAGAGCCTCGGTGGCCTTCTCCCAGCTCCGGGCTGCCATGGGCACGCTGGGCATCACTGCCGAGGAGCAGGCGGCCGTGTGGCGCATCCTGGCCGGAATCTACCACCTGGGAGCTGCTGGGGCTTGCAAAGGTAAGGGGGCTCCTGCCTCTGCTTCCCTTGGAGCGGGGAGGGAGCATGTCCTGGCAGGGATCGGCGTTCTGGGCTGTGGGGAATGGGGAGGTGTGCAGGGATGATGCTCCTGCATTTGTGGTGGCTCCAAGCTCTTTGTTGCACTTCCACCGTGGTGTGATGCTGGTGTCCTGCCCTGTGGGGGCTTCTGGAGCAGCTCTGTCCTGGCCACACGTGGACAGGACAGGAGCTGCTGGGTGTCACCTCCTGCCAGCTCCTCAGGAAGGAGTGGTGTGGGTGACTCCTTCACTGGCACCTTGTCCCCAGTGACACCAAGGAGGGATACCTTCAGGTAGCCCTAATTTTATCATCTCTTGAGTGTCTACCACAGTAACTGAATTACAATAGGCTGAGTCTGGATGGAGATTGTATTTATAGAGACTTTGTTAATATGGGTGAGCAGAAATTGCCTTATCCCTTACAAATTATTTTAGGATGTGCTCTAACCCGTTTTAGAGGGAGCCACATTGATTTACACACTTCAATTTATGAGGGCTGCATAAAGGCTGCCATAAACTAAGCCACAGACATTCATAAATGTCTCTGCAACATGTCATAACACATCTTATGGTAATTTATGCCATTAATCATTTATTAATTATTTTAAAAGGATAGATGCTGTCATGACTTACAGTGAGTTCTCTTTTCTCCTTCTTTCTGGTGTTCTCTTTCCTCATCTCCATCTACTGTAACGCCCTTCCAGTTTCTAAAGATGACCCTGTGGTCTCAGGCTGATGAGTGCCAGAAGGCTCTTGGCCAAAAAAATTTGAAAGTCCTTCTGCACTGTGAGTTTTCAGGAGAGCAGATTTTGGAGATGTGTCTCATTTGAGGAGTGCCCAGCTCAAGGGCAGGCAGAGGGATGACTGCAGGGAGCTTTGCTTTGCTCAGATTTCCCGCACATTCTGCCCTGAGCCCTCTGCAAATCACTCCGGGAGGGAATTGAGTGCTGTATCCAACAAACCCTGCTCAATTCTTTCAGCAGGAGTGGGAATGGGAATAGCGGATCCAGGCAGGGCTGCAGCTCCGAGCGCACTCGGGTGTGGGATTAACAAGCAGAGCATGTCTCAGTGTCGCTCACTCTGGTATTGATTCCCCCACCGTGTGTCAACAAAAGGGGAGAAATGAAAGGAAATATGGATAAAAAATGGATCAAAGCCGGATGGAGCAAAAGTCTCAGTGGGGGCGACGACTCTTTTAATGTGGTTAAACCTGTCTCCCGATAGCCATCTCTTCCCTTCCCCTTTCATGCACTTTGATGTTGTGTATTCCAAATCCTCTCCTTGAAATCTCGCCGTAGGGAACCTCACCCCTGGTTTTCCAGGGCATTCAGAGCTCAGCCGGGTGCCTCCTCCATCCCCATCCACAGCCACGGCCCTGGCACGTGTTAAACGGGGCCCCAGTGTGGGCTAAAAGCGCCTTTCCCCCTTCTCTCCTCACCCATTCGGTTTGTGCAGGAATAAACCAGGAGGGAACAGCACCACCTCTCCCTGGCTGGGGGTGGAAAATGCATTTGCAGCTACAAAAACACTGAGAAGAAAAGGTTGAATTTCAAAAGCTTGTTCTGCTCTATGCTGGTGTCAGCCCTTCCCACTGCCTTTGAAATATATTAGAGCAGCTCTTTTAGTGGGAAAGCAGCCTGGCAGCTGGAGGACAGTGGGGCACCCCAGGCACCATTCACCTGAGTGCTCCAGTCCCTTTGTGGGCTGCAGAAAATCCCCTGTTTGCATTTATTTGCTGCCTCTGTAAGCAGGAGGGAGGTTTGGGGCGCGGCGGGGGTCGCGTTCAGCTCGCTCTCGTGCTGTCCTTTTGCTGGTTGGTATAAAAATAAAGCCTTGTGGCTTCCCAGCATGCACCTGTAGTGGTGGTGGCTGCGATTCCAGCCCTCCTGGTGCTGCCACAGGTGTGTCAGGAGTCACTCCAAACCCTCTGGCAGCCCTGCGGCATCATGTCCTGGGAACCCAGGGAATAAGGCACTGAGAAGTTTGGAGATGGGCCAGGGCTGTAGCAGGAGAGGCTGAGCTGGGATGCCCATGAGTGAGGTGAGGCTGGTGCTGACCTTGTGTTTTCCTTCTGCTTCTCTTAAATATTGCCTGGGCTAAAGTAATTCCCTTCAGGTGTTAAAGTCAGCAGATTTTCCATGGTCGCATCACACCCGGGAGGGCCACACGGAGCTGCTGCTGGTTATGGTTTATTGAGGGTGAATTGGTTCCTGGGGACCCCAGGGCTGAGTGGACACTCTTGTTTATCCCAGGGATGCTGGATTGGGCAGTGTGGGATGCTGGAATTACAGTGTGGGATGCCGGAATTACAATGGGGGGTGCCAGCCGGGTCTGTGCAGCCCTGGCCCCCCAGCTCTCCCCGGCAGGCAGAGCTTTTGTGTCTGACAGGAATCAGCATCCGTCCAGCCGGCTCAGACAGGAAGAAGTGAGAACAGAATAAATCAAAGCCCGGAGTGTTGAGGCAATTCCTCTGCCTGCTCCAGCACAACCCTTGATGTTGGAGTCCTTCAGTCAGCATAGGAAATACTGGAAAAGGATCAAAGGGGAAGGGAAAGGGGGGCTGACTCTCGTGGATGTGCTGTGAAGCACCCACAGCCCTCGAGTCCTGCTTTGTGCATCCCCTCGGCCAGGAGAGGGTCCCCGGTGGGGTTTCCCAGGATGTGGCCACCTCTTGTTCTTCAAAGCCTCTCCCCTGCCACCCATTTTACCTGTGAGACCCCCCATGCTCCTCATCCACCACCCAAAAGTGCCGCCCTGAGGTCTCTGGGTGACTTTGGCTTTTCCCATTTCTGCTCATCCCCCGTGTTCCTGAGCTGGGCTGCCCGGCTGCCTGCGCAGCACCTTTCTGCCCTGGATTTGTAAAAGGATTAATCCTACAGATTACTTCCTGATCGATTTTAATCATTAACCTGATAAATCGTTATCACCAGATGTCAGTGATGTGTGGAGCTGTGCTCATGGGGAGGAACTGCTGCTCCTGGGATGCCAGGACAGCAAACACTGCTGGGACCTGGAAAGGTGATCCCAGATTTATAAAGATTGGTTTGTAACCCATCAGCTCCCATCAGCACATCTGCTGCTTTTCTCCACTGAAACCCTTGAAACACCAACATTACTGATGTCATGTTTTCTGCCTGGTCCCTGACTTGCCTTGGATCATTTCGATTTTGGGGGTGCACGAGGGAGCGGGTGGGAGGTTGTTGGTGATGCTGAGGCTGAGCTGGCCCTGGCTGAGCCGCCCATGCCCCCTCCCCAGTTGGCAGGAAGCAGTTCCTGAGGTTCGAGAGCGCCAGCCGCGCTGCCGAGGTGCTGGGCTGCGATGTGGAGGAGCTCAGCACTGCTGTCTTCAAGCACCACCTGAGGCACATCCTGGCGCAGGTGACAGCACGGGGCCAGCTCCCGGCAGAGGAGAGCCCACCAGGTACCGGGATACCCCATCCCTTTTTCCTTTATTTTTGGGGAAGAGGGAATGGTGAGGCAACGTGTTCTGTTCTTCTCAGGCGGTGAGGCCTGATTAAGTCTGTTAATATTAATTAAATCATTAACTGCGCTGTGTCATGTCGCTGGCCTCTGCTCTCCAGCTGCCCCTGCCTGACCCTCCTTAGGGACACATGGAATCAGGTGAATTCAGATCAGTGATGTGGCTTAAATGCTGTGAGAGCTCTGCCAAGAAAAATGGGGAAAATCCCCAAGCTCCACGAATGGAGCTGGGCTGGTGTTGTGCTCCCAGCACAAGGAGATCTGGATCAGGGATTGTGCTGCTGAGCCCCCATAAACCTTAAATTAATGTACCAATCTCATTCATGGAGGCAGATCTAGTGGGAGGGTGAGATATCGTCTGGATTTCAGGTCAGCCTTCCCACACTCCTTAAAGGTTGGGCTTGACGATCTTGGAGGACTTTCCCAACCTCGATGATTCCATGGTCCTCAGCAGCAGAATTCCAGCTGGGCCCTGCCAGTTATTCTGATAAAAGCGAGAATGTGAGGAAGCGGCCTTTGATGAATTTAAGGAATAGTTGTATTCCTTAAATCCACACGAGGCGGGAGAGGAGCCGAAGGCAGGGGCTGGGATCAACAGGGTTGTCCCTGGAGTGATGCTCTGGAGTCGTGTGGGTTCTCCTGCAGAGAACCAGGGAATCCCAGGCACCTCAGTTCTGTGCAGGCTGAACTTGGCTGGAAATAAATAAACGAATGCCGTGTGTGTGCCTGCTCTTCCTCCCGCTGTGGCAGGGCCGAAGATGACGGGAGCGGAGTGTGTGGAGGGAATGGCCTCAGGGCTCTACGAGGAGCTCTTTGCCGCCGTGGTCTCGCTCATCAACAGGTATTAAAGACTGCTGGGCGCTGGGGCTGGGGGTGGCAGCCCCTTCTCCAGGGCTGCTGAGGAGGAGAAGGGCATGAGGCAGTTTGATTCCTGCTGGGAAAATAGGAAGTTGTGGGAAAATCTTTATATGGAAATGTCGCTTGGGATTTCTGTGTCCTGCCCTGCTGCGGCACAGGCACGGAGAGCTGGCACTGTGAGAGCCCAGCTGGCACCGCTTTGCTGCTGCCCGTGGGTAAATCCTGGTGGTGTGTGTGTTTTTTCCAGGTCCTTCTCCTCCCAGCACCTCTCCATGGCCTCCATCGCTGTGGTGGACACCCCTGGCTTCCAGAGCCCGCGGCAGCAGCGGAGCGAGCGAGCGGCCACCTTCGAGGAGCTGTGCCACAACTACGTCCAGGAGAGGCTGCAGGGGCTCTTCTACGAGAAAACCTTCCTGTGGGAGATGGAGAGGTACAGAGAGGTGAGGAGCAGGGGCTGGGAGCAGCTCACAGCACCTGGGAGTGGGGTTGGGCTGCCTTTGTCCCCAGGGGATCTCCCTATCCTGCTGTGGTGTGAGTGAAAAATTCATGTGAGTGAATAATTTACTGGGAGGGGTGCAGCAGAAATAGCGGGGTCTGCGTGGAGCAGGAAGCTTGAGCTGCTTCTGTCTTCACCCCCTGCCTCAGTTCTGAATCCTCTTGGCTATTTCTGATGTGCCAGAGATGCTCTCTTGGCATCCTTGTGGAACCTGCTGTGGCGGGGGGGTTTGGAATGAGATGATTTTTAAGGTCCCTCCCAACTCAAACCATTCTGGAATTCTGTGATATACTTGCTCCAGCTCAGGAGACCTCGTGCCCTTCTGTTGGCACAGCTGCCTTTTTCTTCAGGTGATGAATAATAGAGAATAGAAAGGAAAATGATAAATTATTGCAGAAATAAGCTGCTGAGAAACCTACAGGCGGAGATGAACTTATTACAGGCCTTAAGGAGTTACCGTAATGCCTCTATCACTGGGAAAATAGCCGAATTCCCATGGTTTAATGCTCACACATCACTGAGTGAGGACAGATGCGCCATTCCCTAGGGATGAAGATGTAATTGCTGCCCAGAATGCAGGAGGACTTTCGCTGGGCATCCCTGGTTCAGGTGTGAGGAAGGACCAGCCGTGCTCCCCCTGCCCCTCCCAGGGGGCTCCTGGTGCTGGGGATGAGCCCTGCAGCCCCTGGTGAGGGAGGGACAAACACCTGCAAGCTTCAAATTAAATAATTGGTTGCTTTCTTGTCAAGAAATCCTTCTCAATTATAACACATCGATTACTATTATAATATATATGCAGCTTGTGCCACACCCCAAAGCAGCATTCCATGGGGATTTCAGCACGAGCAGATGTGGCCATGCCTCCATCTCATGGCTCCAGTGGCTGCTCCTCTTCCCCTGGTTCTGGATCCCTGCCTTCTTCCCCATCCCTGCCAGTGGATCTTCTCTTGGCTTCCCAACACCATCCCACGACTGAAGCAAGCTTTTAAAAAATGTTTTCCAGGAAAATGTTGAGGTGTCTTTTGATCTTCCAGAGCGCTCTCCACTGGCCACGCTGTCCATCGTCGACCTGAGCTGCTCCCAGGTACCCTGTCCCCTCTGCATCCTCCTGCTCCCAGCAGCGAGGGCTCCAGAGGCAGAGTGGGACCCCACGGGGTGTCCCAGAGCAACCTGAGGTGTTGCAGGGGAGGGCATAGCATCTGCCAGGACCTTTCTGGCTTTTTTTAAATATAAGGTCCCTTCCTGACCAAGCTCTGCACTCCATCACCCCTCCCAGCCTGGGATGATGGGCTCCTCTGGGGCGCTGTTGCTGTACAGGGCTCAGGGTGATGTCCCAAGCTGGATCAGGTGTCCTGGCTCTGATCTGGGGTAGGGCCAAAGCTGAGCAGTGGGAGCAGGCTGGAGGTGATGCCTAAAACAGGGCTTACCAGAAAGAGAGGCCAGAAAAAGTCAGGAGAATAAAAAGCAGACACATTTATGAAAGGCCTTGAGGAGCATTCAGAGCAGACAGGGCCCACTCGAGAGGCTATACCCAAAATGAATGGCGAGTCACTAGTTCTTCACATTTTATAAGTTCTGTCTATTAACATGTTGGGCCTCAATTCTCCAATCACACCTTCAGGTGATGATGTGAACCACCCCAAGCTTGGCTCCCACCAATTCACTGCTGTTTACACATTTTGGGGCTCTGAGGCAGCTAAGTGTCCTTGGATTTTCCAACTGAGAGCAATTGTTTTGTCTGAAATGCTGGGAACAGAGGTTTTTGACGCTTTATATGAAGTCTAGAGCTACACAGCAAAACTACAGATACATGAAGAATAGAAATTAAAAATCCTTAAGGCATCAGAGGGAGCAGGATAGAGGGAGCAGGATCGAGGGAGCAGAGCAGGCTGGCATGGCCATGGCTGGAGCCCAGAGCCCTCGTGTCCCTCACCAGCCACAGGTGCTCCCGGGCAGCCCCGGGGCCGCTCGCCGGGGGCTGCTGTGGATCCTGGACGAGGAGGTGCTGGTCCCAGGCTCCGGGGATGGCACTGCCTTCGAGCGCCTCTGCTCCTACTTCGCCACAAAGGGACCCAACCACGAGGGTGAGTTGGGCTTGGCTCGGCTGCCCAGCCTCTGGCATCACCATCTGGCTTTGGGATTTTGGGAGATGTGGATGATTAAACCCCTCACCGGGCTGGTCCTGGGGTGCTGTCGCCATCACAGGTGAGGGGCACCTGCGCAGGTGTGAGCAGACGCTGCACTTCGAGATCTGCCACCAGCTGGGCACGGCCCCCGTGCGCTACGACCTCACGGGCTGGGTCAGCAAGGCCAAGTTCAACCTCTCGGCTCAGAACGCCATCCAGGTGCTGGAGAATTCCACGGTGTAAGTACCAGGGAAGTGCCACAGCACCAGAGGGTAGGGTTAGGTGGGATGTTGGGAAGGAATTCCTGGCTGTGAGGGTGGGGAGGCCCTGGCACAGGTGGCTGTGGCTACCCCTGGATCCCTGGAAGTGTCCAAGGCCAGGCTGGCTGGGGCTTGGAGCAGCCTGGGATAGTGGAAGATGTCCCTGCTTGTTGGGGGGTCCAGCACAAATCAGAGCCGTGAGGCTTCACCAGCAGCTTCCCAATGCTTCGAGCAACCTTGTGAACTAAATTGGAATTGAAAAGCAGCTGAAGTGCTGCAGGTGTCTGCCCACACGGGGGGATTTGAACCTTCTGCTCGTGCACTCCTGGCTCATTTGGTTTGGGCTCCAGCCCAGGGAAGCTTTAACAGGAGTGAACAGCTCCGTGCTCGGACCAGAGAGTGTGCAGTGGGTGGGGGTGTCCCAGCATCCTTGTCCACTTTGCAGAGCAGCACCAATTCTGAATTTGGGGCCCTGGGTGCTGCATCCTTGTGGGAGAAGCTGGGAAACCCACCCCAGTGCCCCATCCCATGTCTGTCCTGGCAGACCCTCCATTCGGGAGCTGGTGCAGCCGCGGGCGAGGGCTCCACTGTCCTGCCGTGCCCTGGCCGGGCTGGACGGGCGCTCCCAGGCCGCCCTGCACCGCAACGCCTGCCTGAGGAAAACCTTCGCCAGCAGCTTCGCCGCCGTGAGGAAGAGGTCGGTGTGCACCCAGATCAAGCTGCAGGCGGTGAGTGCTGGTGCTGGGACCATGGGGCACAGAGCATCCTGACCCCACACTTGCTTGGGACATGCTGGGGAGCCCCACACCCTCCTGTGACCTCTTGCCTGTCCCCACTGTGGCTGTGGCCACCTGGGATGCTGTGCTGGCACTGCTGCCACTAAGGGAGAGGCTTCCAGGCAAACAGATCAGTCACAGATTGCACAAAGATCACACACAGATCACGCACAGATCACACACAGATTGCACACAGATCACGCTCAGATCACACACAGATCACACACAGATCACACTCAGATCACACACAGATCACACACAGACCGCAGACAGGTCACACACAGATCACGCTCAGATCACACACAGATTGCACACAGATCACACACAGGTCACACACAGATCACACGCAGGTCACACACCAATCGCAGACAGGTCACACACAGATCACGCTCAGATCACACACAGATCGCACACAGATCACACTCAGATCACACACAGATCACACACAGATCGCACACAGATTATACACAGATTACACGCTGATCACGCACACACCTCGCTGCTTTAATCCTCTTAAGCGCTCAGACAGTCACCAGCACTCGGTGCTGGGCACATGCCAGGCTCATGCTGCTCTCACACATAATTAGGTGTCCAAACTCCCTCAAGGAGATGAGGTTCAGGCTCTGCTGAACCAGCCCGTTTTGGGGTCTTGCCTGTCGCTGGCACCCCCCTGCCCAGTGTCCCTCAGCCATGATGATCTTTAATCCTTCCAATTCAAGCCATTCCATGATTCTGTTGATCCTGGTAATTTTTGTGGCCATGAACCGAAAACATGGGGCGTTAGGAGGAAGGGTCCTGCTCATCACCTGTGTTCACCCCTCTGGCTGGAGCTGTTCCCAGCTCAGAGCCGACCCTTCCATCTGCCCAGACACCCTGCAGGTGCACAGGGAGCATTTCCCACCCATGCTGACCCTTTGTCCCCTCCATCCCCACTGACCTCTGCTGCCCTCCAGGATGCCCTCACCAACCTTCTCCGACGGTCCCAGCTGCACTTTGTCCACTGCCTCCTCCCAGGAACGGGCTGGGAAGGGCCGTTTCCTCGGCCCTCAGGGCCACCAGACGTGACCCCACAGCTGGATGTGATGGCCCTGCGGACACAGCTGGAGGGGACCCAGCTCCTGGATGCCCTGCGCCTCCATCGTGTGGGTACGTCCAGACCCTGCCCTGGGCTGTGGACAGGATGTCCCAGCAGATCCCTCCCTCCCCAGCGGTCCTGGTGCAGCCCCCAACACATCTGTGTGCCCCCAGGGTATTCGGACCGGCTCCTCCTCACCCAGTTCCGCAGGCGCTTCCAGGTGCTGGCTCCCGAGGTGATGAAGAAGCACAACTCTGCCTACGAGGTGCCAGATGAGAGCAAGGTGTGTGCTGGGCTGGGGGGCACAAGCTGAGACCCCCATGTGGGGCTGTGCCAGTGCCGGAGCCATTCCAGCCCTTCCCAATGCTGTCGGGGCTGTCTTTGAAAAGAGGAGCAACTCCTGGAGCTCTTGGAGTGGTTATTAGGGAAAACTTCACTGAAAGGATTGTCCAGCCCTGGAATAGGATGGCCAGGACAGTGGTGGAGTCACCATCACTGGAAATGTTCAGAAATCATGTAGTGGTGGCACTTGGGGACATGGGTTAATGGTGGCCTTGGCAGTGCTGGGGGAATGACTGGACTCAGTGATCCCGGAGAGCTTTTCCAACCTAAATGATCCCATGATTCTAAACCCAAAGCTGCCCTCAGGAGCTCAGGATGAAGGAGAAAGCCCTCACCCCATGATGCCTGAAAGCCAAAAGAGCTCAGGAGGGAAGGCGGGCATGTGCCAGTTTTTATTTCCCAGTAAATTTATAGCAAAACCGGGCAAAACCATCCCTGGAATAAGGCTGTGGACAAGCTGGGAAGAGCTGAGAGGAGCTGAATTAAAGCTGGGCACGTGCTGCGTTGTGCAAACTGCAGCCAGCATGTGCAAAGGCAGTTAAGACCTCGGGATTTAGTAAGACAAGTCTGACAATCGGGAAAGGTCAATATTGCTATGAAATGCTGTCAGAGGCAGAGGGTGCCGTGTCAGCAGCATGTAAGCAGGGGATTTGGAAAATCCCATCCTCCCCGGAGCTTGCTGCCACAGGGTTTTTTAGCTGGGAAATGCTTCCTGGGACACGGCTTTAACCCAGCTGCTGGAGCAGGAGAGGGGCTTTTCAGCTCTGAGGGGAAAGTGCAGCAAGAGCTGGCCCTGTGCTCGTGCTGGGATTGGGACTGGCCCCACGGTGGAATATTCCTTCTGTGAGTTTGTCCTTTGGAGAGGAGCTGCTTGGGGCTGCCAAGGGCTATTATCTGGAGTAAGGTATTAGCAGAGGAATTTTGTCACAATTTCTGTAGCCTTGGGGCTTTCAAACCGTCCATCCAGACAGCATTGCTGTCCCAGGGGAATGGCTGGTGTTGCTGCCTGTTGTGTTCGTGTGCTGGTCCAAAGCTCAGAGTAATTGAGTTCAGGCTTCTCCTTGGGATAATCTGCTCAGATCCTCCAGGGAGTTCCACCAGTGGGCTCAGGGGAGAACTTGTCTTTTCCGGCTGTTTTTGGCTCCATGGGAATAATTGTTGGTGAGGTGGGCAGGAGGGGAGCTCTGAGTGCCGTTGGGTGGTGCTGGGACAGGCACTGTCCCCTGTGTCACCTCCTGCCCGTGTGCTAAGGTCCTGCCAGAACAGGGATGGCAGCAAAAGGGGGAAAATCCTTGCCTGCAGCTGCAGATCTCTACTCCCCATCCTGCTAAAAGCCTCGGGGGAGGAAAGTCCTTGCACTGAGATGTGGGACTGGGCAGATGGGCTTTGGCAGGAGGAGGAGGAAAGGAGGGCAGAGTTGGATGCTCCTTTATGGGGTGCCAGCACTGGGTGAATCCTTTCTGGGTATTTGTGAGAACTGGGGGTGTCTGCACCCCATTCCAGCAGCTCACAGCAGGGTGTGGGTATTTCCTAAGCAATCCCACGATGTTCCCCTTCTCTACAGGCAATCGAGGAGCTGTTCCAGGCGCTGGATCTGGAGAAGAAGAGCGTTGCCATAGGACGCACCCAGGTATGACTGGGTGGTGACTGGCACAACCAGCCCCGTGCCAGGATCCCCAGCAGCCCAAAGCTCCCCAAACTGGGGAGAAAGCTTCCCTTCATCTCTGCCTGTGGCACCAGGAGGGCTGGGAAACAGCCTCGCTAAAAATCAGAGCAAAAGACTCTTAATTCCTATTTGAAAGCTGTACCCAGAGTAAATCCTGTACCTAATTACCAAAATCCAGCCAGCCCCTGGTGGTATTTAAGTTCCTAATTACCGTTGATGTCTCCTGGAAGTGAAGGGGGCTTGGGCAGCTCATGGGTTTGCTGCAGAGCGGGAACTGTCACCGCAACAACATTTGAACTTCAATGTGACGGTCTCAAAGAAAAATTAATTTCACGTGCGGGCTTGCCTTCAGCTCTGGAGTCTGTAAAGAAAGAATTCTTGGAACGGTTCTGTGGAGCAAAACGACTTTCTTTTATCCTGCACTGTGCAGTTTGTAATTATCTCCTCTCTGGAACCCTCGTCCTTAATCAATAGCACGGTGGCAGCCCCGGTCACATCTCGTTAGGGACGAGTTCGCTTTGCCATTGCTTTGAGCATTGATTTTGTACCGGCTGCGAAACTTGCGGGGCTGGGGAGTTAATTCAGACATTAATGAGGCAATCGAATGGGTGGTGGAGCAATCACAGCATCAGCTCGGGCCACTTTCCTTGGGACTGTGATTCAATTTGGTGTTGTTAAAATGCAGCTCTCTCAGCACAGCCCCAGCCTCGCTTGTGTCACTCTGGGGTTATTACCCATGCAAATGGTTGGGAGCTCCTGGTCCTGGGTTCCAAGAGCTTTCCCAAACTCTCAGAGATTGATTCTGGCCTGGATTTGATGGCATCAGCCAGTCTATGTCATTTCCAAGGCGTTCCTGACTGGTTCAGAGAAACAAAACGATGTGGTTCACTTTGGTTTTGCTATTGTCACACATCACTGGTGTCACCTGTGTGTTACCTTTGTGTGATCTTGTGTTACCTGTCAGAACCCACTGTCAGCAGAGGTATCCATCCATCCATCCATCCATCCATCCATCCATCCATCCATCCATCCATCCATCCCACAGTGGGGGTAACAGACACCATCCCAAAGAAAATTTCGCGGAACTGCACCTTGTGACGGTTGATGCCTCTGTCAAGCAGGATCAGGGAGAGGTTTCAGCCCTTGCCCTGGGGTGTGTAACCTGTTCCTCACTGCCAGGTGTTCCTGAAGCCGGGGGTCATCTCCAGGCTGGAGAAGCAGCGGGACAAGCTGATAGCCCAGAAGATGACTCTGCTCCAGGCTGCCTGCAAGGGCTTCCTCAGCCGCCAGAAGTTCAAGAGGTTGAAGGTACCCATCCCACGGGTTGGGGTTTACCTGAGACCACCCAGGACAGCACAGCTTCACCATGAGATGCTGTGCTGCCACCCCTGAGCTCCTCTGCCACCCTTCCCTCTCCAGCCTGGCATCCCAGCCTGTCCTTGCCGGTGGTCCCACTTGCGGCTGGGTGAGGGTCACTGCTGCTGTGTCCCCACAGATCCAGCGCCTCGCCATCCGCTGCATCCAGAAGAACCTGGTGGTGTTCCAGGCAGTCAGGCACTGGCCCTGGTGGCAGCTCCTGAGCCACGTGCGGCCCCTGCTCAGCGTTAACCTCGCCGAGGAGCAGCTCCGTGCGAAGGAAGTGAGTGCCAGGGGTTGGGATGGGATGGGATGGGATGGGATGGGTGGAGCAGGATAGGACAGGCTGCTTTAGGGACTCTGCCTGGTGGGTTGGTCAAATTGGACGTCACTTCTGCCCAGGCAGAGATGTTTTTATGACCATCCATTTGTTCTTAGTGCTGCGTTTTTTGCCCTTTGTCACAAGTTTTGCAGGGTTTTGTGGAGGGAGGTAATTTTTTCTTCCTTAGAGGGACAGTAGCAAACACAGCCTGTCCCCACAGTCAAACCCCATCCCAGGGTTCCACCACAAGCTCCAGGGACTGTTTCCCCTGAGCCAAACCCCTGGGGATGGGCTCATCATCCTGTGGGACGCTGGAAGATGAGCATTCAAACACATCTGTGACAGAGGGAACTCCACTCTGTACTGTCCCCAGTGCTGTGCTGGCCTCCACCCGTGCTGTTCTGGGTGATGGGAGATGTTAATGGACACTTTTTGTCCCAGGAAAGGCTCCTTTCTCCCCTCTGCACCCTCTGAGACCTGTGCTAAATTCCTAGTCCATATTGCTGGAGTCCTGCTCCTCCTCTTTACTTAGGGAGGTTTTAACAAGATGTTTCGGGCTGATTCAGACAAAATAAAAGCTGCCCAAGCCTCTGGTTTTGTCTCTTGGGATCCATCAGGCCCCATCATCTGTTAACCTCTGCTTTTATCACGACTCTGCACGTTCTGCTCCTGCTCAGAGCTGGACATCAAAGCAGGACAAGGCTGCACGGAGCAGCCTGGGAAGGAATCACAGCCAACACCGTGCCTTTGCACCGTGCTGTGACACCTGCCCGGGCCCTGGGACACTCCCTGGGCACAATCCAGGCCCCTGGCTGTTCATCCCAGCCTTTTGAGGTTTGCTGCTCTCTCATAAAACATGCTCTACACACACCAAAGCTGACATTCCCTCCGATGGAATTCATGTCAGGAGCTGTAGTCCCAGCAATTTGCAGTGAGCAGCCTTCAAAGTTGCCTGGTAAATTTTATTAATAAGGCAGCTGTGTCTCTTCCACTTATTTTGAACAGAAAACAAGGTTTTCATAAATAAACCGAGGATGCTGGAACTCTGTGTGTGTTTTTTTTCCCAATCTTCCCTAGGAGGAGCTGGCGGCACTGAGAAGGAAGCTGGAAAAATCTGAGCAGGCATGCAGTGAGCTCAGACAGAACACAGAGAGTCTGGAGAGCAAGGTATGGCCCCAAAACCTCTGGTACAGACCCCCAAACTGCAGAATTCCAGGCTGGCACCACTCCAGGTTTTCCAGAGAAGCTGTGGCTGCCCCTGGATCCCTGGAAGTGTCCAAAGCCAGGCTGGATGGGGCTTGGAGCAACGTGGGATAATGGGAGGTGTCCCTGCCCATGGCAGGGGGTGGGAAAAAATGAGCTTTAAGATCCTTTCCAACCCAAACCATTCTGGAATTCCATGATCCCAGCTGGCTCTCTGTGAGTTCTGCTCTGGGATGCGCAGCTCCTTGTGATTGTGCCTGGGATTTTGCCAGGCATCATGAGGAGAAGGAGCTCCCAAGGTTTCTATAAATACCCTGGGTTTTCCCAGCTCCCTTGGCTGCGGCAGGGCTCAGCTCTGCCTCACGGTGCCGACAGCCCCCAAGGCCAGGACCCTCCTTGTCACCGGGAAAGGGGTAAAGATAATTTAGTTTAAGCTCTTTGTTAAAGGTAAAATCACCCCCACGAGGAGGGGAATGTTGAGCAAGGCAACTGCCTCAGGGCAGACCTAGGAAAATACTGTCTCCCCAGGGAGAGAAATCCTGTGGAATTTGCTTACTGGGTTAAAGTTGTGGGACACCCTAAGGACCTGGTGCCTGCAAAATGTGAGGGGCCTGAAAATGCTGTCAGATGCAGGAAAGGAGCATTGGAATGCTGTTTTTTCTTGTGGTCCTGCTGCCTCTGCAGCCCCTTGCTGGACTGGCTGAGCAGCAAGGACCGTGAGCCCATCTGCTCTGCGGAAAGCGGAATCGATTTTCTGGATTAATAATTCTCCCCTTCATTCATCTGCTCCTGGTTTCAAAGGAGGTTTAATGCAATCAAGCAGAGCAATGGAGAGATGGGATGAGCCCTGCCTGCAGCGCCATACAGGCAGTGTGGCGCAGGCAGCTGCCGGATTGGTGACACTGGTGACACTGGTGACACCGCTGGTGTGCACTCACCACCTCCCTAAGGACAGGCAGAGCTGTCAGCACTCTGGGTGGCTCTGGGATGGCAGAACGGCCCCCAGCCATGCCCAGACTGACCCCCTGCCCCCCCAGATCATCGACCTGACCACAGAGCTGTCGGACGAGCGGTACAAGGGCGATGTCACCTGCCAGGCCCTGGATGGGGAGCGGGCTGAGCGGCTGCGGGGCACCCGTGAGCTGCAGGAGCTGCAGGTACCACAGCCCTGAGCCTCTGGGCTGTGACAATGGCCATGCCATCCCCCTGACATAGCCCTCCTGCGTGCCCCAGAGCCGGGTAGAGCCGCTCCCTTCCCCCCTGCCTCCTTTCCTCCCTTCCCCAGAGCAAACACGACCAAGTGCAGAAGAAACTGCAGTCGGTGGAAAAGCAGCTGGAAGAGGCCCAGCAGCTGGTGCAGCTGCGTGAGATGAAGATAAGTGGCTCTGGAGGAGGTAGGGATGTCCCTCCGAGGCAATGCACACTCTGGGCATCCAGCCTGACCAGTAGGGCCACAGGGAAGAGGGCAGAGGTTTGTCCCCGCCAGTCAGTGCCACTCTGCAGCCCCTAGAGTGTTCTGTCATCCCGCATTGCTTGTCCAGGGGGAGCTGGCAGTGACAGCTCGGTCACACTCAGCTCTGGGGCTGGCATGGGGCTGGGATTGTGCCCCAGGGTGCTGCTGGCACTGCCTGGCAGCCCTGGCACCTCAGGGGGGGTCTGAAGTGTGTGTGGAGTGAAGAGGAGGCTGCTGAGGCACAAGTGGGATGGGGTGGGATGGGATGGGATGGGATGGGATGGGATGGGATGGGGTGGGATGGGCACACACGCTGTGCCTGAAGCAGGGTTTGTGGGTTCGTGTTCTATGGGACAGGGGCAGCCCTGAGCGCACAGAGCAGAGCCGTCCCCATGAGCTCCGTGCTGGTGTCAGTGCCTTGTGCACCCCCCTCCCTGGGTCAGGCCCCAGCACCCACCCTGCACCCCTGGGTGTGTCTCGCTGGCAGAGGACGAGTGGCAGGTGAGGTTTGACTGCGCCCAGACCGAGATCGTTTTCCTGCGGAAGCGGCTGGCACAGCTGGAGGAGCGGCTGGAGGCAGAGCTGGGCACCAGGACAGGGCTGGAGCAAAAGGCAAGTGCTGCCAGCCCAGGAGGGGACAGGGACCCCCAAGGCAGACCGAGGACAGAGCTATTCCTGGAGCTCCTTATCCTCTCCCTGCTCCCAGGGCAGGTGAAGTTTTGCAGGGCTGGGACTCAGCGTCGCATTTGCTTCTTTTTCCTGCTCCCACTGACCAGGGAAAACCAGATATTTTCTACTGGTTTGAACTTCAGAAATCAGTTTTGCATAGCAAAATTCCACCTCGGTCAAGTGTGAGTGTGGGCAGAGGGTGGGGAGCTGGGAGGAGGAATTTTGCGGGTGGGTCTTGGTGCTGCTCTGGCTTTGGGAGCTGGACAGGGCTGTGCTCCCCCCTCTGTCACACAAAGAGCCGCTGGCAGAAAGAGCTGGCAGCTCCCGAGCTTTGCCCCGGGGAGGGAAAAAGCCAATGTGCTTCCCTGAGCAGTGCCTGGGGGCCAGGTCACTTCCCATAAGGATAAAACAAAGAAATAAAGATCTCTCATGGTACATTAAATAGTAATAAGAAAGAAGCTGTTTGAGGAGCTTGGGTAAAGCGAAGCAGCCCATTTGCTCTCAGTTAGTTTGGAATTACAGGCTCCATTAATGCAAGATTTTGCTTATTTAAAGTCATTCCTTAATGACTCCATTCCCGCGCGTGGGAGAGCTCTGCACGTCTGTCCCAAACACAATGGGAATCCTTGGAGATTCCAGTCCAGACGCTGCTTTTTGCAGAGAAACGGGATCAGGCATCGCCCCAGGGCACCTCTGCCGACTCAGCACGGGGGGCTGGGATGCTGCAGGCACTTGGAGGGTGCCTGGAGCTGGAGGGGTCACAGCACATCAGGTTGCCCTTATTTAGTGAAAAATCTCTGGGTGAACCTACCCCGGGGACCGAAGTGAGTTTTATCCAGGGGGTGTGTGCTGTGGGGTTTCTTCTCTATGGGTTGTGTGGGTCTGTGTGTCCCTCCTCTGCAGGGTGTGTGTGCCATGGAGTTTATGGGGTCCTTCCTCTGTGGGGTTCTTGGGTCCATGTGTCTCTCCTCTGTGGGGTGTGTGTGCCATGGGGTCCCTCTTCTGTGGGGTCCATGGGTCTGTGTGTCCCTCCTC
>VZTX01004500.1:29649-176172 GCA_013400915.1 Pardalotus punctatus | reverse complement strand
CCCAGAAACAATAATAGAACTTTCTGCTATAAAAAGAAAGCTGTTGGCTTGATATTGCACTGCAGGGGGAGTGTTGGTTAGTATTGAGTACAATTAGAGGGGACCAGCTCCCTGGAGTAAGCACAGGCATTATATTTTGAGCCTAGAACATCTGTACATTAATAATTAGTTAGGTTAGATAGAAATTTCTTATTGAAGTCAACTCCATTTGCTTGCAGGCGTGACCGACCTGGTTTTCCCTTGTATTTCATACCTGCACAGAGATAATTACAGTGGCAGAAAGTGTTAAAGAAGTCTTACTGAGTTTACTTGGGGGTAAAAAATGAAAGTAGACAAGAATTGTCTCCCTATTGCAGGAGGGCAGTGATGGAACAAGAAACTTTTGGTTTAAAGTATTGATTAGCACAAAACACATAAAACTTTTCCACTCTTCATACCAGGAACCTTCCTTGTTCTGTGAAATCTTTCTTTGCTTGAATGACTATGGTAATGGTAAGCTGGGAGATCAGAACTATCAGTGCTTGAGCCTCTAGCTGTGTGTGCCACTCACTGTATATCTTCTCCTACAGATTAGATAATGCTAAAGATTTTGCATGTTTTAGTTTGCTAACCATTGTAGGTTGCTAACCATGCAATCAGACTTGTGAGGCTTTGGGTTCATGGGAGAGTAGTCATGCATCAGTATAATATCAAAATGAATGGAATAAAAGAGTTCTTTTGTTTCACTGAATATCAGATTGAATATTCAAATAGCATATAAGCATTTTAAATAACAATAAACACTTGGCAGCATAATTGTGTGTAAAGCCCAGCATAATTGGAGTACTGAGCCTGTCTGGTCTCAAGGATGTGTTTGCTACGGCTTCCTAATTTTACAAAGCAGGTCTGAGAAAACATTAACAATAATTTAGTTTGAAACTATGAAAACAGGGAGTATGTGGTTTACATGCATCCCCTTTCTCGTAATAGAAAATCTACCGCTCTGCAACCTTGGAGGGGAATTTTCTATCTTCCTTTTCTTCTTCAGGCTAATAATGGATAGTCTGTCTCGGATATAGGTACATCCCATTTAGTCAGACAGTCCTTATCTGTGCACTTGTTGAACATGTTGCAGTGAAATAACTAATTAACAGCATATTCTGTAGAGAATTCTGTGCCACTTTTTAAGCAGGCCACAGAGTACATATCCTGAGATGCAGATATCCTATTTTGGTAAGTATTTCCAAAGGCACACAGGACAGGTCTTTTAGAGGTATTTTGGGTTTCAACACACACAGAGTGACATTGTGAAAAGCACGTCGGTGAGATCTCTGTGTGGCTGTCATTGAAGGCAGTGGAGTGCAGGTACCTCACCTGCTGAGGTTCTCCAGCATCTGCATCTTAATTGCTTCTGAAACCTGCTCCCACCACCCTACACAAGTCACTTTTGAAAATGAAAGACAGAAACCTGTGAAAATGTTAGCTCTGCTGTACTGTGAAGTGAGCCCATTTCTGAGAGAATCAAAAGCAAAAGTATTAGTTGTTACAAATTCTCTGGTTATTGCCATTTCTAGATCATTTAACAGAATCTTTACTGTTTACCACGTATGCATGCAAGAGCAAGATTTTTTTTCTATGTTTATTTGTAATACAAAACTAAGAAACACAGGTAGGAAAATCACGTGTTCAGTGCTTTTCCTGTGTAGTCATGGATAGATATGAGTCTGTAGTTCTGCAGCAGTTAACAAAGACCTAGTGGACGTGAATTCATGAAGAACACATGACCTCTTGCTGATACTGCTCCATCTTCATGGTGATCCAGCAGTGTACACTTCCATTATGCTAATTTCTGGACAAATTTTGAGGGCATATACATGTCTGTCAAAAGGTTCTTTATATGCAGGACCAGGTTTTGCCCAAGGTGATCGTAAGGTAAGGTTGAGCCTCTGCTGAAGTTGCCTTTGATGTTACATAGGTTATTCCCTGAGTCCAGTTACTTTGTGAAGTCTGTCATACTGGTATTTCCAAGCTGTCAATTATTAGAGCAGTAAATCAGACAAATTCTGCCCTTGCCTAAGCAGTGTTACCTTTTTTTTTTGGTAAATATCTTGTGCTGTAGAAAAGTCTGGATCTGAAGCCCAGACCTTGCTGGAGGAGCCAACCCCAAGAATGTCCCTTCCTTCCCCAGCTGAGCACATTGAAATTGGAGAGATTAAGCCAAAGCTAAATGTTTGAATCACATCCTTGTCTCTGTTTAGTGAATACTTATTCTGCACTGTTTGCACATTTCTGTATAATCCATCCTAATATTTCATGTGAGCTGCTTTCCTGAGCTCAATCAGGAACAGCAAGGGCAGTAACTGACCACAGCTCTGACACACGTCTGGGGTTCTTCCCCCATCTGAGCTTACTGCCTCCAGCCCCTGTATTTAGAAGGTGCAAAATACAGCAGAGCAGCCAAAAGATATTCTGTGGTCGGAGAAGGGATATCTGATGCCAAATTTCTTAAGTGAGTTTTGGTGTAATGGAAGAAACCTCTAATAGCCAAATGGGGTTACAAGGTTGAATAATAAAAGCAAGGCACTGTTTCCCCTTTAGTCTCTTTCTTCAAGAGTGGGTAAAGCCAAAGGGATTTCCTGACTGGCAGTGGGAAGTCTCTAATCTGCAGGTGACATGAGCCTGTTGTGTGTCACCACCCTGCAGAATAAACCAGGTTCTTTTTGAGACACAGCATTTTGCTGCAAGAAGGAAGGGAGTTAGGTCACTGATACAGAGCACTGAGCCAGTCCATCCTCATTCTGCCACCTCATCTGTGTGAAGTGTTCTGAAAGGTAACTTGTTATCCCCAAGCTTTGTGCTGGGTCAGGTGTTGCCATGTGAATTCTCCAGAAACTTTGTAAATTGTCATCCTGTGGCCTCACTGCAGAAGGCATCAGTATAAAGCAGGTCAGATGATACAGTCTGTGCTCTGGTCAATGCAGTAGGACTGTATTTGTGTGTTCAAGCTCAATTCAGATCAAATCTGTATTACCAAGTAGTTAGGGTGTATACAGACCAGTTTAGAATTAATATGAGGCCTTGCAATTAACAAATTCATCATTGTTATGAAGGGAAATGCTTGTACTGAAAAAATATAGGAAGTAGTGCTATATAAAAGCTCCACATTGCCAGCTATTAGTAAAAACAAGGCAGAAATAGCCAGCTGAGTGACAAAAAAGAAACACATATGCAGACTGTGAATATGGATCCATAAATTATCATTTCTATTACCATAAAAACTCATTTAAATTTCAGAATACTTTTAAGCTTGGTAGTCACCCTTTGATTGCTATTTTTTTTTGTGTGTTCTGAATAAATAAAAGGAAATTAACTTATGGGTTGAGACATGAGACACATTCCAGCTGCAAGGGCAATTAAAATGCTGGCTACTAAAGGGTGAGATGTTGATGAAGAGAGACTTTGAAAGGCTGATAGCATCTGTTAATAAAAATTCTCAGAGGCATAAGGTCTGTTTGCTCAGGTAGTTTGAAAACAGAAAGTGTAGATAAAAGTTAGGAAGTGGAATAAATATTTTTCTAAAATGATTGATTGAAGGCCAGATAGAAAGAATAATTTTACTATGTTTGAGGACAATTCAACTAACATTATTTTTTCCAAAACATTTATCTGAGGTGAGTCCTGGGTTTTTTTGTGGTGAATATGTATTTCAGTTCATAGTCTGATTGCCATGATCTTCTGTGATTGTTTCTTCAAAGGAATAATATTTATCACTTTTTAGACTCAGCAGTTCCAAACATGTTTTTAAGAGAAGGCAGACAGCAATACTCATGCTAAAAACCCTAATGTATTGTGGTAAAGAGTTAACTTCTCTTATCAATATTTTTAAGTTTACAGCATACTTTGAAATTATGTTTTTCACTCTTTGGATATATTAAACCAAGTTTTAGGTATATTCAAAATCCTCTGTTGTTGATAAGTGAATAAGTTTCCTTTTTCCAGAACATCTATTGCCTTTAACGGAATAAAGGCAGTGATGCTCTCTTTTGGCTAAAAAAGTTATTTAAGCTTAAAAAGAATTAATTTTTATTTCCTTTCTCAGATGATAATTCCATGCAATACTTTCCTTCTTAACTCTATTTGTAATTGTATCACGATTATGCAACTTTACTGGAATAACAAATAATTGTTTCCATCAGTTTCCTAGCTCAGTGGGGGCTTGTAGCTATTCAGCTTACCCTAGTAAATAAGAGGAAAATATATTCTGAGATGCCATAGGGTTGGAATGTGGCTTTACATGGAATGTGCTTCTGTTGTTTAGCTGACAGGTTGTCTTCTCTCAACTGATAATTGTTAACTCTGTGATTCTTAATTAGAACCTTTTGTTCTGGGAAAATTATGTAAACACAATTAGATATGTACTTTTAACCTGCAGTAATCAGCCTCATCAGTTGAGTGCTAGTCAATACATTGGGATTTTTGTTCTGGTTTAGTTTTTCAGTCGCAGGTAAAGGATGTGAGTGATACCTGATGATGATGCCTTACACAACTTTGTTCTTTTATGTGCTTTCTTCCATTCATTTTCGTGCATGATTCAAACACAGAAAAATTACACAGCATCTCTCGCTCTCTCTCTCCTCACTAGAAAGAGAATATAAGAGATTGTCATCCCAATGTGCCTTAAGTTAAGGACAGATGAAATCCAAGGCATCTCACTTAGGCTTCGTATGGTCAGCCCACGGTGTCTGATGTCAGGAGGATTATGGCTGAGATATTTTCTATCCATGGTGACTAGCTCTGTTTTTGTCAGTATCCAATGCACAGGGGTAATGAAAAAAAACATGTAAAAAAATTTCTGGTGGGTCTGAAGGAAATGGTTGCTAGTATCTGTGTATCTTGGTTTCTTCTATTTTTACCCAAAGAAACTTCTGTCATTCAAATGCTTTTCAGCTGAAGGCTGGTTGGTTGCAAGCAGCGAGTATTCTTGCATGCTCCATGCAAGAGGCAGTGAGGCTGCAAAACCATGGCTGTGAGCTACAAAGGTGAAGAGAAGGCAAAGAAGCCTCTAGAGAAAGCTGCATCTGGGCAAGGCTGCGGTGTTGTACTAAGGTTGTGGTGTTTGCTTCCTGGTGCCAGTAGGATGCAGGACACTCAGCAAATGGCCTGTTTTGGATTTGCTGATGGCACTTGGAGCATGTCCTTGCTGCAGAATTCAGGGCACTCAGGGAAATTGGTGTTGGGCATGAATATCATAGAATTTAACTCCATGGATTTGTATCTCACTGGTAGCATCAGTATCAGTTTCATCAGCATCAGTACACGGAGGATACCCTGCAGCCCATGCTGCTGGACAACACAATATTATTCACCTTCTGTTGCTTCTCAAAACTCATTATTCCTTTTTCTTATTTCCTGTACTAGTTCTGACTTCTCTACACAATTGTTTACCTGTTATATTTTCCTCAAGCAGAATCTACTCTGGTTTTGAAGTGGTTCTGTCTTGTCTGTTCTGTTACCGGAAGCTGTTCGCTCAATTATTATTCCTTTGAAAATTATTTAAATAAAGATTTGCATAGCAAAGCTAAAACTAGAACACAGCTCTTTTTGATAAAGTTTGGATCATGTCCTTGTACTGAGGTATCCCTATCTGTCCTACACCAGCAGATTTGCCCACAACAGTGTGAAAGTCATATGAATAAGTCCCCCTACGGAAGTGACAGCATTGCTTACGGCATCTTTTTGTCTTGTCCTTGGTTATTGAACTCTTTGATCCCTTACTACATTGCTCTCATTTTACACTGGCACAGCTTCATTCAAAAACAGCATCGTTGCACTGACCTAAAACTTGAATAAAATAAGAAGTGAGTTAGATGCAAGGTTGTTATGAAAGAATAGATCAAGGTGAAATGGATTTAGAAAGAGCCATTTAGGTGGAAAAGAAAAAAGGTATTTTACTTGCATTCAGCAGCTCTGAATTTCTGCAGTTTTAGCTGTATCCCATCCCTAACAAATATGAACCAGATGGTTCCTGTAAATTCTCCTTTAGAGCCAGGCAAGTTCACATTCACTCAACCAAGCTGTCATATCTATTTGTGTGTATTTCTCTGTTTATGGATGACAGGTTGCAGTACTGTAGTGTATGTACAGGGAAAACGGAGGTTTACAAAAAAACAGAGCAGAAATAAAAAAACATGTCATTAGAATGTGTTTGCTACTTGGTCTAGAAGGTTGTCTGCTACCAGAGTAGTAGAGTGTAACACTTTACATGTTACCAGCTAGAAGTGATCAGGTCAAAACCAGATGGAATCCACTTACTCTATTTTATTTAATAATTTGAACTTAAGTGTGTTAGGCTGAAAGAGCATTCCTGGGTTCTCATCATTTGCTGCATTGCTTCCTGGTGGCTGTTTGTTTGTTCCTTACTTCTTCCCCTACTATGAAGCTGGTAAGCAGACCCAGGTTATGTGAAGTGTACTTGCCCCACAGACATGCTGGGATTTTGGATGATGGGGAATGTTTGGGGTTGGCTAGTTGGTTTTTTAATACTCATGCCTAACACGTTGCTTTGCTTTCAAATCAGTGTTCAGCTCAGTGCCAAACACACAGAATATCCAAGTATATCTCAACCAATCTCTGGTACACTTGAAGTGTAAGCTGGTGTCATAGAATTTGTATTTGTCATGGGGAATCACTTGCCTGGATGGCCTCCTTTTTGGTGAGTTCATTGTGCCCTTGTCAAACAGAGTTTAACACTTAAATCCCTGAAGTTCACTTGTGGGCCGGAAGCGTGGATCTTGGTATCATGTCCCAGACACTTAGTTTGAAACACAAGTATTCAGATTAGAGCCGATGTTCATTCAGGTGGCACAAGCACACTGCATGTCAGGAAAATACACCCCTCACAGATCGCTGGTACTCAGCAAGGCAAAAGGAAGAGCAAGCACTCTTTCGTTTTTTTCAGGAGGCTAAAGGTCCGAGATCTCAGCAAGAACATTCAGAAAAAGAGATTTTTATAAGTGGTAAAATTTTTCAGTAAGTACTTTGGTGCCAAATGCAAGGGCTCGTGTGACACTACAGATGTTCCAGTGGGGTTGTTTAGTCATGTCACACTACTGATTGCTGTTATTTAAACAAGAGTAAGTTCAATGATGTAGCACATAGAATTTCATATGGCTGAGCAACCTGCTGAGATGAATTTTGCCTTTGTGGATGTGGGAGAAGTTTTGTGAGCTTTCAGAGATGCAAAAGAGTGCAATGTCATCTTCGTTTGTGTTAGTAGGGTCACTTGAGAGATGCTTGTATCAAAGGAATGGCTGGAAAGACTGAGGCACAGACTTTACTTCCCTGGCAGAAGCAGGAAGGTACTGGGTGAATTTGTGTCTTAGTCCGGCTTCAGGGAGGACTGGCCAGAACATAATCCCATCTGGGTTGCTTGAAGTACAGAGATAACATTGCAACAAATAATATTTTCCCTGCTTTAAGGGAAATTAATGTAGAATGTTTTCCTTCTTTGCAAGCTTCCATCTGCAAAACTCAGAATACTTGCTTGAGCTCACTGAGAGGCAAGCTGGGAACTTGTTTTGCTCTAGTTTTATTACTGTATTTACTTTCAGCCCCATCATTTTTCAGGCTGTTTAGAGGAGGGTTAGCTCTCTGAATTCATCAATATTTTAAGAATAAGCCAGACAATGGCACATTTGAATATTAAGGCCGGGATTGTCTAAGCTTTTAGTGGTGCAGATCAGATTGACTTGTGAGATTGCATTCAAGGATGACAGGAGCAACCTCTGTGTTACATGACCTGGCCAGTATGGCCACATGGCTAACCTCAGAAAAATGCCTGCCTTTCATCCTGCTGCTTTTTCACATCCAAGGTATGACTGAAAAAAAGAGGCTGAAAAATCACATTGTGGTCTAAATAGATTTTTCCTGTGATCTGCATTGGTGTTAATGACTACAGAATGAGCAGCCATTGAATTTTGGTGATGATATTATGTACGCATTTCAAGATGATCTTGTTGCTGTCATCTTCTAGCAGGATGACAGTTTTTCTTGCCTTAACTAGTGTTTTTTGGCTGTCTTGATGGAAGTAGTATTAACAGGCAACAGTGTTGATGAAAGCCCTTCCTGCACAACTTCTCCACAGACTTATGGTGAATTATCAATTCTTTCATCTTTTTGGAGTAGATCTGATGCACACCAGACAAAGCCTTTGGACCAGAGATAGTTGCCATGGCTGGCTGTTGCCTTCTCCTTTAGGGGGAACGAGATGAGAGATACCTGTAAGAGTTCTGCACCTCCAGGGTGCTCAGGGGTGAGCACTTGTGGAGCTTCACAGGTGTTTGTCCTGAGGGCAGGGTGTGGAAGAGCACCTGGACAGGCCTGGTCACCCCCAAACACAGAACACAGGAGATCATTTCCCTGTCCTTTATGCAGGCAGTGCCCCCGAACTGGCACAACTTGCATTGTTATGCTAAAGAGAAAGAAAAGTTCACATTTGAAGATAAAATGGTCCTTTTAGTTAAACAATCACACCGCTTATGTAACAGCTCTTTTAATGGGGAAGTACAGCTGGAGCCTGGAACATGTTGTTTACAGAAATACCACGCAATGGGTGACGATGTGAAATGCAGTAAATGGCGCTCAAGGCTGGAGCAGCGAGGGTGCGAGTGCTGCCTGCCTGAGAGCAGGAGGGTTGAACCAAGCTTTGGTAAACCAGGGGAATGGGCTCTGGAAAGGTCAGCAGAGGACTGGCCTGACGAGCTGCTGTGGGAAGGACAAATGGTTCTTCTCAAACAAGGACAGGAGAGGGCCCAAGAGAGGGAGCTGGCACAGCACAGACAGCGCCCATAGGGAGGATTTCAAGTACTGGCAGTGGTAGAAAGGGCCTTTGATTTTAAAGACTTGATGTGACAAGGAGAAAGAGGAGGCAGAGTAGTCAAAAATTACACAGCTCTGAAACTTCTCTCTCTTAATTTACTGTAATTGTATTTTCATGCATGGGAAAAAGGCTGCTGAGTAACCTTGTTCTTCTCCGTCTTGAAATGGTAAGCACTGACGAATACACATGCAAACAAAAACACACTCGCACCCACACAAACATGCAATTGCACAAAATTAGGAAAATTGCCCAACTTTCTTCTGAGATACTCAAGGTTTGACAAAGCGAGTTCTGACTCACTGTTAACTGGAGCTGGGAGCATGGCAGTCAACCAATGGCATCTTCACTCCAGCATATTCATTTTCCTTCTTTCCTTGAGGTAGTTCATAAGCTTTGTATGTCATTAGCAAGAAACAGAGCTACAGATATTTTTAAGTGTCAATTTTTCATAATATTTTGAACTAATTTGTTCAATCTGGAGTGAAAAAAATGGACATATGGGCTGTTGTTGTTTACAGCAAGCTCAAGGTTCACACGTAGATGTTATATGAATGATGAAGCAAAGTTGTAAATATTTATTACTTAGTGGAATCATATCTTTATAAAAGCATATCTTTGTACACAAAGCATTTGTAAATCCCCTTTAGTGGTATTTATGTTTCCACATCAAAATTCCTCATTTGCAGCCAACAAAGTATCTTAGGCTTAGATCTCCCTCCTACATGGAGTGGGATCACAATGCTGTCACAGACATCACAACCACTTTTGTAAAATATGATGTTAAGGAAGACTGAGTTCATTGTACTATACATATGTAAATGCCTCTCTTTCAGTAGTCTCAGAGGAAAGAAGATGCCAGAAAGAATTCTCAACCAGCATACATATTAATTGTCACCACCTTCCATGGGATAGTAAAGTGCATTCATACAAAGAAAAGCATTAAGAATCAAGGAGGCTGCACAGGGAAAGTGAGGGCATTTGAGTGAGGCCTAAGAAAGTCACACGGTAAATTATAATAATCTAATTGTAATCCAGAAAATCGCTCTTGCCTTGTTTGTGTCTGTAATGAGGTAATGGTGCAGCTCCTCTGGCTTCAGACAGCCACCACAGATTTACAGCAGGCTGTGAAGATCAGGCTGCAGCACAAGTTCTTTGTTATCGCTGTACCTCTACAAGGATGTCTGAGTTCTGAATAGCTATTGGTGTAATTTGCAGCAGGGAATGTGTTGTTCCTCTGTAGCTCAAACTCCGTTCAGTTTCAGAAATGTAGGGAACTGGTTATTGCAGAGCACAATTAATTGCTTGTTGATCCTGTGTGTTTATGTGCTTGTGTACAAGCATTTCAAATCTGGCTGTGGATAAGAAGTCCACAGTATGACTAAATAATTGGACTGGAAGTTTTGCAGATAAATTGTCTGGACAGAAACAGCTCTCTCATGGATATGCTTCTGTACAGTAAAACTCTGCTGAAAATCACTGTGTGTGCTTGAAGGAGATGACCACTCCTTTGTTTGGCCTCTGCTCAGAATTGAAACAGTTAAAACTATGCACAAAACTAAATTTCCTGAATGAAGACAGGTAATGCACCAAGTTGCCAGCTACATGCTATAGTAAAGGGATGCAGATCGATATCTGATGACTCCTACACAGCAAGACTTGACAGAGATCCTGTCTCCAGTTCACCACTTTTCACTTAGGGGCTTGACTTGGGCTCTGTCTGTTGCCAAGGCACAGCTGTTCACGAGAAATGCAATGCTTCTTGCCTCTGTAGTTTCCCACTGTGCAGTCCTCGGTCGTTCTGTGCTGCTTCTCTCCTGAGTTGGGGATGCTAAATGAGTTGGTATTACTTCAATGAACGCATTGAAAGCGTGGTTAATGCTGCTAGACTCCATATTTAAAAACATTTTTTGAAATCAAAGGGAGTACCAGTAAAGTATTCCCTTGTGGTTTTGTGGCTCCAGTGACCAGTACAATGACTTAATTGGCATTCTTGTGCAGTGCTTGGATCCCTGCCAGTTAATGACCCATTGCTGCAGTCTGCACAGGCAAATTGCCCCTTCTGTCCCGCTCCTCAGGCTGATGGACTTCTGCCCAAGTAATGGCTGCAGGCTCCTATTCTCAGCTGGCACAGACCCCAGCATGACCATAAACATCCCTGAGAGGATCATAATATGATATATTGGACAGATTCTGATACGCCTTGCAGTAATACACCACCAAGCCATTCTGCTGAAGTCAGTGACTTTGCCAATGGCATAGCTGAAAGAAGAAACTGGTCCCTACACTGTTGTTTTCTCAAGTAATGAAGCACTTGCAGGCTCTCAGCTAGTCTGTGTCCCTTTAGATGATGCAAGCTTTTGTGATCACTTTGTCAAAAATTCAAAATAATTTTTATTTTTGTTCTGTTTTTAAATGGTTGCGTTGTCTCTTCCCCCACAGGATTTTCCATCCTTCAGGCGATTATGGAAGCAGCAGTACAGAACAACTGGCAAGTGACAGCCAGATCTGTAGGAAGCATAAAAGATGTTCAAGAGTTCAGAAGAATTATAGAGGAGATGGACAGACGGCAAGAAAAAAGATACTTAATTGACTGTGAAGTAGACAGAATCAACACCATTTTGGAACAGGTATCTGCTTTTCAGAAATTGTGATCTCTCTGTGACAGACATCATTAATATTTCCAGAACTGCCTATTTCTAGAAATTAAGTACTTTGAGATGTGAGTCAAAATGCCACAGTGATGCTCATAGTTGGTTGCAGCACTTACATGTAACCTATCAGGAAATGTCTCTGTGATATGTTTTCCCAAATGTTAATAATGAATTATTTTTAAGTAGGTTAAGAACCTAAAACCTCAGCTGCCAGAGTAACATTACTGGAATCAAGGCTGCTTGTAGGGGTTGCAAGGCAGGTGCACTTTTTTAAGTGGAACATCAAACAAGAAATAAAAAGCCAGTGAAGTATCATAGAATCATCTTAAAGAATTCCCAGAGGGAAATACTGCTAATGAAATATTCAGCTGGTAGTCCAAACGACTCATTAGCACTTTTTAGTACATAAAGCCCTCCCCTCTGCACAGCCAGTGCTGTTGACAGGCTTAAATTGTGAGTGATAGAGTCTAAACACCTTTATAGGAGAAGATGCGTGTGGAGTGCCTGTTTTGCTCTTGCATGGCTTTTCCAGTGTTTGCTTAGCCCCAGAGGAGTGGCCATACCCTCTGGCCATCCCAGGGTGCTGCCCAGAATGCCTGTGCCACTGGTTGTGCTGTGCAATGCGTACAAGAGCTGCAGGAACAGATACAAATCCTCAGGAGCAGATGCAGGACAGTTCCCAGCTGCCTGGGCTCGCAGCAGAGCTGGTGCTGCTGGGGAACCAAATCCACACTGCTTGGTTCTTCACAGGCATCTGGGAATTCGCTTGCATTAAGACTGAAAAACCCTCTGATTACTGCCACTTCAGAAACTTAACTGTGGGTTCATAGTATGGAATAGATCAAGAGTAACATTTAGATTTCATGAAACATTAGCATATCTCTTAGAAATGTTGTAATGTAAATGACCAACAAACTGACCTCACTGCCATAAACCCTGGGAAACGTGAAAAATGTATTCACTGTGTTCCTTGTCAAAATATTCAGTTCCTGTCAAGCCTTGAGGTGTGTGACTGAGGGTCGCTCTGTGGGGACAGCCAGGTGCCACAGCTGCTGCTTACAGAGCAAGGAAAGAGGTGCCCAGGAGAGCAGAGCACAGCCGTGCTGGTCCCTAACTGACAACTGGTGTGCTTGTGATACTAATACACAGCATTGCATTTTACACTGTGTTTTTAGGCAATATGGTGAGTGCTCTCTTTAGGGAAATTCGTACTGAGAAGTGTAAGAAACTTCTCTTTTTTTTTCTTTTCGTTTGCTCATGTTCTTGGAAAAGATGCAAAACACCATACCTACCCACAGCCCACTCTTCTGAAAATGCTGCAGGAGAGCACTCCTGAGCCAAGCTTAAAGAGCTCTTTGGGCCCACTCTCAGCTGAGAAACAGGCCTTTTGTTTGATCTGTCTAACTTAATTTACATTTGTTCTCATTTTTTCTTCTAATGTGCAAGTGAGAGGAAAAAAAAATCAAACCATTTCAGTGCCTAAGAGGAAAATTATATACCAACCAAACCATGTAGCAAAAAACCTGGTGACTCTTCCCTTCTGCTACTATTCTAAATTCAACTCTAGTCACGTTTAAATTTTATTAAGTGTATGATTCAGTCTTCTATCAATGTGATTAGCATCTCTTAAGTAAAAATCTGCTACTGGGGCCTCCAGGTTTCCCCAAACTCTACAGTATATGCTGGTGCCCCTGATGCTAACAATATCTTCTGTCAACAATTTCCAGAGGTTTATTTATTGGGTACTTAAAATCAGTGACTGAAATTTCTGCAGGGAAAGTCAGGAATGGTGGATGGACCCTAGGCTGATAGCTGAACTATTATTAGTTGTAGGCTTTTCCTTCCATCTCCTCTGCTTACCTTGTTACCTTCTCATAAAGTAGTTAAAAGTTTTCACAAACGTGTGGTACTTAAATTCATCCATCCAGTTTGCTCAAGGGAGTGGAGAGTTGTCTTTTTTTAGCCAACTGTGTTTGCTGATAGCATATTATTGAGGGGAGAGATAAGTCTGGATTTGCATATTTCAAATCTAGCGTTTTATTGCAGTTTAAAAAGTCAATTTGGTGCTGTGTGTGGAGTCTGGGAAGGCTGCTCAGCTGAGAGGCAGTAACATCTGAGTGGGTTACCCTTGCTGATGTACGATTGCAGATGGGTTTGAAGAGTTTCTTCCCAGGGAGAACAAAAGGAATCCAGGACGCTCTACCTGTCTGACCTGCTGTGCCAGAGTACTGATGGACAAACTGTGTCCCACAGAGGGTTGGCATAGGGTGCCTCAGCCCAGCAGCTTTTCCATCCCTCTCCCATTTTTGGCCTCCCAGGAGCACACCTTCCAAGGTCAACCCTCCCATCAGCTTCTGGGAGTGACGCCTCCCTCCACAGAGGGGCTTTCTGCGGTCACTGTGTGGCACCCGCCGTTTCATTTTCTCAGTCGGCAGCAGCATTTGCCAGTGATCCTGGATTTCAGAGGCTTAAATAGAACTTATTCAAGAAGAAAAGTCATAGCAGAAATAAACAGACTGTAAACCACTAAACAGTCTACACACGCACTGAGTTTGCTATCAGACTTTTGGGCTCTTGGCCAGCCCATTCAGCAAGCTTGTCAGTGCTCTGCTCCAGGAGCCATGTATCATGGCTTTGTGTTAGTGCTTGGATTCAGTAAGAGTGACCTCTTTTCCTGTACCAGGCTGGTCAGTGTGTGCAGTTCTCTTCCTTTGATCCTTTTTTCAACCAGTTCAGACCAGGGTATACATCTCTTCCAAAAATTCAGGCTTATCTGAAAACAGTTACGCATCTGGGGATTTTCTTCTGAGATGTCAGGTCATTCTGGAATATTCTGTGCCTTCCTGCAGCGATGCACAGACACGTGAGTCAGTGACCTTGAGTATTCCATATGCCTTTAGCGTATGGCAAATCTGTATGTCCCTACATTTCCAAGATCTGTAACCTGTCATACACAGTATTTCTCTTCTCAGGGCTGTCTGGTACCTGATCTTCCCAGCTGTAACTACACAGTGGGGGAGAGAGGGCACCTCAGCTCCTGCTCAGCCTGAGCGATCTGTTTTGTGCCAAATTTCGTACTGCAGGCCCGATCTGTTTTCACTCCCCATTCAGAAGATTTTGTGCTGCGCCTTATATTTTGTCCTAGAGGTGGATACCCTGTCCAAACCTCTTCAGCTGCAGAGTAAGGGGAAGTAGAGAGATCAGCAGTTATTCTGTAAATTGTCATCTGTTTGTTTGCTTGCCCTGTAGTTCTATAACCACTGAGCATGTGGATCTGTATCCCCCCTTGCACAACAAAACTATATCCAATTCAATCATCTGCTGGCCTCTCAAACATACAGATAGCAGCACTTACATCATGCAAAATTCATAAGCTCCCCACACTTCTTGTCCCTTGATGCTAAAATATTCTGTATTTCTTCACAGACAGATATAAAATTTTGTTCTTATAAACAGAAGTACGTTTTCTTCTGAGAGCTAACAGTAAGCCTTAGCCTGTTCAATCATGTATTTAGAGACATATTTTTTAGTTAAGAAATATGTTTTTCTTATTCCCAGGATAATAAGCTGTATTTCAGACTAGAGTGGCTTTATGTCCATTTAGAAGAAAATCTCCTGAGGGAAAACGAGGAGGAAGAAACTCCATTCAGGATCAAAATGGTGAAACTTTACAAAAGACCTGTTTATTCCAGAGACTGCATGCTTTTATCAAAAGTATACTATCTCCAAAGTTAGCCATAAAGGTTAGCCTCCAAGGCAGTGTCTGTATTGAGTGAAGGCATCTCACAAAGCAAAAGCAATATTACAGTAGAGAATGCAGTCCCCAAAGTTCTGCAGTGACAGCCAGACTGTCAAAGACAACTTAAAGTGACGCGTCTGTAGGATTAAAAAGGGTAATCTGATTGACTGAACTCTGTCCTGTGCAAGCACTGACTATGACTTGACCTTCGAGTCTGAAATTTTGAGATTAGGATGGAGTTGTGCAGGTTCTCAGTACAGCCCCAGCTGCATCGCTCTGCAGAGCTGCTCAGATCTCAGAGGAGTGGGCTCGCTGCACAGCAGCTTTCACCTTTAGGGTGTCATAAGGATAAACACAGAACTGCAGTATTGGGTTGGCCAACAGCTGTTAAAAGTAACAATAGAGAAAAATGTGATTGAAAAAATTCAACAGCGCTGTCACATCAGCTTCCTGGTTTACGTGTTCTGTTATGAGCAGATGGTCTGGTGGGGGTTTGCCCGCGTGTCCATGTGCTCTATAGTAATTTAAAATGCAGTTGCCTACAAATGCAGAGGGACACTTGAAGCAGAGCTGAGTAGCTTCAGCTTCTGCTTTGCTTTTGGAGCCCAGCAGTGCCATGTCCTCTGAAGGCACCACGCTGCTCAGAGCACACCCTCCAGAGCAGCGTGCCCGTCACCTTCTCCGGGGCTCAGGGCCACAGCCGTGCCACAGGCTGCTTTTATCCTCTGTCTGGAGCTGTGTGGAGCAGAGGACGGGGTTCAGCTGAGGCTCCAAGAGAGTATCTGCTTTGTACGCTGTTGTGTAACATCACTCTGAAACTGGTACAGTTAATTTTTACATTTCCAATGAACTAGAAACTTAAAATTTAGGACATTTCTTTGCTAGGTACCCATGAGTATTGTTGAAACCAGGGTGTAAAGCAGAATGAAAGGTCACTCCTTTCCCTTCGCACCCAGGGAGTTTCAGCAGCTCTCAAGTCCATGTGGACATGTAGGGAGGAAAGGGGAATTTCTTAGGTCAGTCACCCTGAGGACATAGCCAGCAGAAGAGTAACTAAAGAATGGGCTTAAGTCAAAAGTGACAGCTGTATGTGCCTTAAAGGGCCTGCTCCTGTCAGCTGTGAAACTCATAAAGGGCAGGAGATGAATTGCTAAAGCAGAGACAGTAACATCTTGGGTTAATCTGCCGCACATACAGCACATCTCGCACATACCTGAGGAGAGAATTTCTAGCTTGTAAAAAGGAATGTCTCTCCAAAGCCATCATCCAGATTTCATAAAACAAGCCAGGTTCTAAATGACAGGAATTTATCGGAGCATTATTAGTCATCCTGCAGAATGATTGAAGTAATGGCACACAAAGCTTAAAAGTGTTCAAAAGACATTAAAGCACAGTTTTAAATGTATCTGATCAGTAGTAATAATAATTAATACAAAAAGTGTCTCACTGTAAATGTGGAAGCCCTATGTAGAAGATTGCTGCCAAGCAAGTCTTGTTTCTTGTGCCAGGGGTGTATGAACCTGTAGTCACCATTAGATTTTTTATTTTTCTGTGATTGTAGCAGTTACTCATTTTATGTTTTATGACAATTTATGGGGTATAAATGCATACACCAGTGCACACACATGCATCTCCTTTTAGTATTTTGTGTATTTTTACCACAATGGGTGTGGTATGCAGTTCTGCTGTTACAGTCATATTTATATGGCAACCTCTGCATTGCCATTAAATGTACAGAGAACCTAACCTTTGCTCAGTTATGCTGCTGCAAGTAGAGAGTCAACCGTTATCCTGGATACAATATTTAAATTGATATCATTGTGCTCATACGGAGATTGTATTCACTTTGAACTTCAATTAATAGGTAGCTGTAAAAGCGCAATTTGCCGCAGAGTTCACCTTTCTTGGCAGCCTTTCAGCGCACAGAAATGGTGCGTGTGTTTGCCCTGAGCCTTCTGAGGGTCCCACTCACTGTCCAGCCCGTGTCCACCTTGTCTGAGCTGCTTTCATTGTTATCCCTGTGGACAAGCCTCGGGAGCAAAGCTGGTCCTGAGGGCCATTGGCAGTCGGCTCTCGCTGCTGCATTTGGGGTGCTTTGGGAGCAGATGTACTCACGGATGCTTCTCATGCCATACCTGGACTGCGGGAGAGGATTTGGTCGTTCATTTGCTCTACAGGTATTTTTCAAAAACATTCACAAGGACAGTTTTAAAGACAGAGTATTTGAAGGAAAGGGAGAGCTGGCTAGAATTTGTTCAACATATGATCCTGAGTTTTTTGTCCTTCTCTATTTGTCCATCTCCACACCCCTAATAGCTCTGTGAAGCTTTGTCACCTATTCTAAGCTCCTGACTATTTTGAAATCCCTCATCTCTTTCAGGTTTTAAAAATCAGCGTTGTATATAAGTTGCTTTGTTTCAGTCCTGGCATTTAAATGTGGTTCTTTCTTCTTATACATAAAGGATAAGCCCTTTCATCTTAGCAGACATTACCTTAATTTCTGCATCTGTCTCTCAAATAGTTTAATGCTTGAAACTCTGCTTCAAACCAAAGGCTTTCCTTAATTAGTTTCCAAGGCAACCAACCATCTTGGCGACAATTCAGATGAACCAACTGCAGGGAGAGGAAGGAAACACACTATCAAAATGAATAGTAATAGCACAATACCACTGTGCAAACAGGCGTTGTACATCACCAGAGACAGCGCGATAGTCCTGGTGTCTCATCAGTTCATTTACAAGGGAAGAAGTCCCAACTCTGTAAAAGAAAAGCTCCACAAGAGCGTGTCTTTTTTTCACAGCTGACTAAACTGGAATTAATGGCTTCAGTGTGATATGAATCACGTGTGTGGGGGAGGAGGAGAACCGCTGGGGCTTTTCAGGGCCCCTCATGGACCGAGGAGCTCCCAAGGGCGTTTCATGGAGCACGGTTACCCTGCAGTTCAGACAGAAAGATTTTCAGAGTGGGGGCCCCCCCTGGGGTTTCTGAGCCCATCTGCTGATGGTGCAGCCTGTGAGACCCTGACAGTTCCGAGCTACAGCCTTGTGGGGAGATGTCCCCAAACGTGAGGGGTGACCCAGAGGTGTGATCCAGAGTGAGGTGTGTTTGCTCCAGCCTCCAGCTGGGTTTGGGTCAGGCCATTCCATGGAAAAGAACCACCCCAGGGCAAGTCTCCCAGTGCTTGTGATGATACGATCACACGGGATTCCTGTTTCTTGTCCCCCTCTCACCTGTGCGACCCCACCTGCCTCTGGAGAGCAGATTAAAGACATCAGGGGCAGCCTGGACTAAATTTATAGAGAATCAGGCCCTATCATCAACTCAACTCAAATACAAACTTACCCCACAGAATCCAGCCAGTAGGCTGGAAAGCAGCATAATAAGTTTAGAGAAAAGTAATGTTCCCAGTCTTAAAAAAACCCATGTTACTAAATTAGATTTATTCATGTCACACCCTGGGCGGGCGTGCATGTGTAGGTATAATGGTGTATGTACTACTGGAAGCTCTTTTTTCTAAAATGTGTAATAAATAAAATTCTCAACAATATACATGGTCTTTTAAATATACCCCAAGTATCTTCTATCCTGGGAAAATGCATGTGAGAAATCAGAAAAGGAAAGTATTGCTGTATCTTTATTACCTCATATGAGTAAAACAGCCACCCCTGCTGCATAAACTAAATCTAGTGAAAATAAATTAACTCTTCATAATCTTTTTCAGTTCATGGTTTATGCACCAAGTTATATGGAGAATATTGCAGAGTGCTGTTTATAGTGAAGCAGAATAAACCTTTCAGACTCTTTGAAAGCATTGAAAAAGGCAAATTGAGTGCAATTCCTGTCACAGTAAAATACTATTTATAATAAAAAATATAAGAAAAAGTAACCTTGTCTTTCCTAGAGGAGATTGCACTGTCTTTTTTTTCTTAATTTTGTAGGGCATTTGAAAAGGAAAGGAGATGCTTAAAAGGAAAGAAAAAAAAAAAGAATGGCTACTATTCAGTATTTTTGGTCTGCTTGAAGGCAGTGCTCTGCAGTACAAAACCCCTTCCAAAAAATTCTCATGTGAGCATTGGGACTGAATTACTGCGACACTTCTGGGTTATATCCAAATAATAGTTTGAAGTGATCCTGACATGCAGTAATGGTTTATATAAGCAGAATTCTTTTTCCAAGGACTCTTGTCCAATTCCAGGGAATAATGCTGGGATTTTACTCTGACATGCTGATGGGAAATATGGAGAAAATGGGAAATTTGTGTGTTTTTAAAATGAAAACTGTGTGACTCAGTTTACCTAATTTCTTCCCTTCTTCCCCCTGTGGATGTAGATCCTTTCATATTTTGAGCAGCTAGGACTGAAGAAGTTTTGTTTACCCAGTGGGATATGAAAAGAAGAAATGAGCATTATTTATGTGTGTCTGTGATTGCAAGGGTGTGCTCTTAAGGGTGTTGGATGTAGAATTATATGGTACTGAAAGGCAAAAGGGACAGCTGGATATGTCCTGTGTCACAGGGATTGGGCACATGATCCAAAGGGCACCAGAGAGCTGCCTGTGAGTGATGTGGATAAACCACCAAACTGTGTGGCAGTGCTGAGCATTCGTGGCTCCTGCAGAAGGATTGGACAGCTAAGAATAAATGTAAAATTGCTGACAGTCTTTGTGAAAGTGACTTCAGGTGTTGTGAAGTTTAGGGAAGCTGAACTGGGGGTCAGGTTTGATAGTGCTGGTTTGGACCTACCTGATCCGAACTTGAAGGTCAACAACGAGAGCGTCCGGAGCTGCCGAGGAGCAGGGAGGCAGCGTAAGGAAAGAGAGAGGGGGGGAAAAGCTGGAAATGAGGATGGTGTCGTGGTGGGACCGTGTTAAACGGGATTGGAGCTGGTTGCACTGTAGATTGAAGGAAATGCAATCACCAATGTTGCTAGGAAAAGCGATTTTTCTGTGATTTCTATGAGATCTAAAGCCTATATGGGAAATTTTAGGTGAAATTTAGATTCCAGGAGAACTTAAGATTTTACATAGGCTTGAAAAAGTACTGGAACTTCCTTGGATGTTACATCGTCTTTTGTGATCATTTTTTGAGGGAGGGTATTTGTCAAAAAATACCCTAGAACTGCATAGACAAATTAAATATTATCTCCTTTAAATTACCTATGTGTGAAAACCACTGCTGTAGAGTAACATATGTAATAAGTCATTTGCTTCCCATAAATACAGCTGCAAAAATTCCTCCAGAACGCAACTGGATTTTTAGTTTATTACCCTTACTGAAGAATCTAAAGAATTCACTAATTAAAATTTCTATGACCCATCTCTTCAAGGAAGCTGTCCAGGAACAAGTATCTTTCCTTGATATCTTGGCAAAATAAGGGGGAAAGGTCTCAGCAATTTTGAGTATCCTTTTCATATGGTACAAAGAATTTTTGTTGTGGTTGTAACAGCCCCTTGTTTCTGATCTTGTTTTCAGGGCACTAGCTGCCAGTGATGAAAGGTAGCTTAAGTTTTGATTAGTTTTGACATGAAGGTTTTTGTATTGAAGGATGTGAGCTGTGAAGGGAGATGCAGTCCTGAGAGATGAAACACTGGTTTTGTCTGTCTAAACAAAGAAGAAATTGTGATATAAAGTTTATTTAATGAATTTTATTCAGCTTAGAGTAAATAATTGTGATTATGAATGGCAGTTACAAGGAATCAAAAAACACTTCAGCTCCATGTGCTCTGGGGTCTGATGTTTTGCAGTGAAAATATATCCTTTAACAATAATTATGACAACAAATTCGTTAATCTGACAACATTGCTAAATCATATCAGGAAAAAGAATTTAAGAAAATTTTTTCAGGGCACAGAAAATGTCATCAGCACAATGAAAAGAATTAGGAGAAAGTATCATGCCCTCAGAACTGATGTTGCAGTTTGTGCTTTTTTTTCTGAAATAATTTCTAATATAATCTTTTATGCACAAATTAAATGTGTATTCCACTACACAATCTTCAATCAGCAAATGCCAGATTAGTTATGGGAAAAGAAGGTTTAGCCATATGGAGGGAGAATGAAGCACAACACAGCTTTCTGATGTTGCATTTAATTACCCTCCAAGGACTAACATGTACAACCATCATCTATCTGGAGATGGCCTAAAATCAGAATTTCACTCTTGTTGTGACTGTCAATGAAGGAGAGAGGCAGGGGAGAGAAGGGCACAAGAAAGGGGCCAGAGGGGGAAAAACTAATGAAGTGCTTCAGAGGCATCAATTCCCTGCCTCCACCAAGCACATTTTTGTCCTCCTCTTCTAGGAGATTCCGGTTCTCTAGGAGAGAATCTCCCGTGAGAGATACATTGCGGAACAGCCAAAAGCTGTTTGAAGAATGTTTTATATGCCCAAACAAATGATCTTGTGCTGAGAAAAGTGAGAATTTGGTTATGAAGTGTAGTCACAAATGTGTAAGGTGGCAGTAGCATGGAAGTAAAATTCTTAGGTCCATATACTGCACAAAAATACAAAATACATCAGTCAGGAGTCTGTGTGGATTTGTGACATTCTCTATAGGGTGTGAAGACTCTGAAATGGTGGCTGAATTAATCTCAACTATATATTCAGTTATTTTTGTCTGCAACAAATAATATGTGTGTGGAATCTTCATCTTAATATTTAATACATTCTTCATTTAATATTTAACTCAAATTTGATATAGTACTCATTCTTCATATGAATGAAATCATTGTTTACTGCGTATTTTACAGCATCACTATCTCTGGTGGCCAGATTCCCATCCTGTTAATACCAAGTGAAGAGATAAATCGCCTTCCCTGGGTTTACACTACAGTTGCAGTCATGAGGTTTTGACCCTTTGTGTGAGGGAATCAGCTCCTGCAGAATGTGGAAATGGTTTTGTCTCTGTGGAATTAAAGGCAGGACAGGTATCACTTGTCAGGCAGTGACAGACCACCAGTAGCTGGGACATATCTTTTGTCACCATGAGATTGTGGTTCCTGTGGCACCTCATATATTGGCACTGATGGTCTTGGTGTGATAGAAAGAGACAAAATCGTGACACCAAGAAAGCCCTTTTTTATAAATTTACTGAGGGAAGATTGAACCTTGTCTAGTGTTTATAATCCTCAAAGGGAATTTGCTCTTCCTTCAGAAGCTTGTGTGTAAATTGGAAAACAGGCAAGTGGGCTCTGCAAGCTTACAGTAAAATTGAGCTGCTGAGGTTACAAAGGATCTTATTTTTACTGTGGTGTCTGGTGAGATGAGGAAAGTCCTGTTCCCATTCCAGGAGAACTTCTATTTTCTGTTCTCCTGTTTTTCCTACTCCTGCCTGGAAAATTTACGTGACAGGGGGTGACCTGTGCAGAGTAAACACAGTGAGGAATGATTATGTCCTGCTGTCCATCGCTCACATGGCAGCACTCTGGGAGGTGACTGCATTGCTGTTGGCAGTGCACTGAGGCAGAGAACTGCAGTGCCGTGGCTGCAGACCCCGTGGGCAGCTCCCCCACTGCAGGAAGGGTCTGCAGGCGTGGGAGGGAGGCCAGGGAGGGGATTCTGAAGTGCTTCGTCAGTTCCTCCTCTCCTGAGTGGTAGAAGCAGAGCCCAGGTGCAGCACTTGGTGCATGGCACTCAAGAGACATCAAACGTCTTGCTAACATACTGGCAACTTCTTGGGCCTCACCTTCAGTTTCTGTTAAACTAATTGGATGGTCACTCTGATATTCTGTTCCTCTCCTTTCTTCATTTTGTCCTGAAGACCAATTAGCCAGCACCACTGGTTCCGGAGGGTGCTGTATCACAGGGCGCATTTTTCAGTCCTTCAGTCCAATATCAAGTAGGAGCTGCTCAGATCTGAGATAAGCTTTAAGTAACTCCATCCTCAGAACAGAAATGCTTTCAATAGGGATAGAATCTAGAAAACACCTGACCTGCTACCCAGGTGAGAGGACAGGGTGCTCCACAACAGTGTAGGCTTGCCAGACAGTTGTTGCTGTGCTTGATATCCCTCTGTCCCCATGAAGTGCAATCAACACTGGTAGCTGATCCTGACAATGCTGTTAAATTTTTTTTTGCCCTGAGTCCATTTATCAGTTTTGCTTGTTTGCTGTGGGAAAGGAAGAATTGTGTGATCACTTCTGACATTTGCTCACTGCTTTGAAGGCAAAAGTGTCATAATTGTATTTCTATAGCAAGGTATAAAGGCACATTGTTGTCTCATGGGGGGTAGCTAAGTTCTTCTGTCCTCAGAAATGTGCATGTATACTTGAAAAACAGTAAATTCTTTTTTAAGTGGGCTTTTTGCAACAATGGAACCCAAACTAACGTACAAATAACCTCAACAAAGACAACAAAATACTTTTTAACTCTGATCTTATGAGAAATTGCATTTTTCTTACTACTGTCTTACTAAAACCTAGGAAAGAAGAGCTCTAGAGTTAACACTGCCTCATTGTTTCCAGATTTGGTCAAAATGGAAAGACACATTACAGCAGGTCAGATCTCTGCCTGTCATTCCATTAAAGTGGCATATTTCTGCCACTTGTCAGGTATGAAAAGCACAGTAAAAGATTTCAGACCTTCTTTGTGGCAATACTGCCTGTCAGCATCAGTATTTTATGTTATGGAAAGATCTAATAGACTCATAAAATATCTTGGTTTTCAGCTGTAGATGAGGTAGTCTGTACTTTTGTACAGACCTAGTTTTTTCTTTCTTTTCTCATTTGTAAATAAAGGATGATAAATAACTTTGATTAAACAGACTAAACTGACCAGATGGCAGTGGATTTGAGTGCAGGGAAGATACACTCCTAACAGGTATTAATTGGACATGGTAGTTTTCCTTTCACTGCTGCCAAAGTTGTGATAGCTCCTTCTCTCAGCAGAAGTGCAAGCATATCCTCTTAGCTTGTACTTTTCAATGACTCTTCAAAATCAAAGCCCACAGAAGCAGGAAGGTGGATTTAAAAGTGACTGAACTGGGCTTAGAGGGTTGTGGTCAGCAACACAGAGTCCAGCTGGAGGTTAGTTGCTATTTGGGGTGCCCTGAGGGTACTGGGGCTAATACTGTTCAACCTCTCTCTGGGGGATCTGGGGGCTGTGGGATGGAGTGCAGGCTCAGCAAGTTTGCAGATGATACCAAATTAAGAGGAGTTTTATGCACCAAGTTGTGATACCGTACTTTGAGAGGCTGATGAAGTGAGCAGAGAGGAGCCTCATGAAGTTCAACAAAGGGAAATGCAAATATCATATGTATATCTATAGTGCTGTCTTCCAAAACCGTAAAAAAAAAAGTCAAAGCTAAGGCAAAATTTTGTAGTTGCCTGTTTATTATTATGATGACTGATGCAGTGGGAACCATATTGTCTTTTTGCTTGCATTCAAAAAATAACTCCCATAGGCAAATGGAAGAGTAAAATTGGCAATGCTAACTTGATTTCTCAATCTGGCATGTAGGTCTGTACTTCAAGTAGACCTGGTGCTGACCAGCAGATTTTACTTCTATTTTTAAACCAGATACATTTTAATTATGTTCCCTCTAGATGTTCTTTTAATTAATTGGAAATATCCAAAGAGTTAATTAAAAATACAAACTTTATTTGATTCTATATCAAACCTGACATTATGATCTTTTTATCTACAAAGCAAGAATTATGTGGGATCAGAAATCTGAATTATTCATTATGGTTTCCAGCCATTTTTTTCTCTCCTCCTTTGTTCAGTGTAAAATCTTATAAGCTTTTCTTTCAGTCAAGGTGAAAGCAATATTAAGTCTCGGAAGTCAAACTTAGGGAAGACATGTAGCTCTGTGAAATCCTTGCCATGTAATCCTGGCTTTCTATTCACCACCACTATTCAATATCCCACTTTCTGTATAAGCTTCACAATATATCAGCAGTTGATGAGATTTATTTGTTATACTCCTGTTTTCCTTCTTCATAAAAAAGCTTTATCCATCGCTTTGCTCCCGTGGGAGTAGCACATGTCTGTGATTGTTTCTGCTGGGCTCACTAATGCAGCAGCTCCCTTCAACACGCTGGACAGTTGGTGCAGGGTGGAAAGTGAGGGAGGAGAGTTGTACTTGTTAAGATTTAGGACAGCTGTGTAGTGTGTAGTGAATTTTAAACACATTGTTAAGATCCAGCTCAATAGTTATGAGCCAGCATGGTTGATTGTGTGAATAGAAATGCTGGCAGATCACTTCTGAAAGATGATTTATGAATTAAAGCTTGACTGTAGTATGTTGGACCTCCCTAAAGTCTAATAAACAGAATTATTTCGGGTCATTTTGAAGACATGACAACAGATGAGACAAAGGTTGAGTCTGATCTATGCTAATGGGTCCTACATTTCCTGTTTGCAGTATTCCTCCTGATGCCTGTAGCAGCTCCATATATGTTTTTCTTAGAGCCTCTGACTTCATGTCTGGTGATATTTTTCTCTTAAATAAACACATTTCTGAATAGAAATGTAAAAACTTTCTTATTTGTTGTTAAGGTTAAAACCACAAAGAGTATTTTTCTTAAGTAAGTTTTTTGTCTCTAACCTGCCTTTAAGGTGAAATGAAAACATACAGAGAATTCAGTATGCAAATAGAATGCATACCAAATGATCTGAAGGAAGCCTGCATATTTCCACAGAAAACAAATGTGAGTGTAGGAAAGCAGATGCTTTCTACCAACAGAGTGTACATACAGTTCTCAAGAGGACCTGAACAGCAATTTATTTTCAGGCTGCTGGAAGTATGCAAATTCCTACAGAATTAAATGTGAATTTAAAAGAAATGGCATCTATTAAGGACAATACTACCCAAAAAGGCAATTGGGAACTTAATAATTTAATCAAGAACTTGAACAGGCTCAGCAGTATATCTAAAGTCAGTGACTCAAATGTCGTCTGTTTTTAGCAAAGACATAAGTGGTCATGTCTTTTAAAGTGTGGCATTTGGAACGTTTTCTGTGACCATGGAGTACGTTTGTATGGTTATGTATAGATTTTCAGATGATTCTCCATCAAAAAGCATCATCTGTTCGCTTGAGCTGCTCATAGGATATAGTCAGTGATACACTTGTGTGTATTGCCAGCATTATGTTTGCTATTTTTAACCCAGCAAGCCTGGGTAAAATGGATTATGTCCTGACACACACGCAATCACTGCAATTATAAATTAAATTCTTACTGCTGGGTGTTGTTCCACTTGATGGCTGTGGGACTGGATGGATGTTGCTGAGGTTATAGTCTGAAGGCAAGGGCACAGTCTTGCACAAGGGGCATCGCTGGTGAGCCAGCAGCCAGCTGTGTAGACATGGGAAGTGTGGTTTTCCTTCCTTATGCAAAAGCACAGCATTCCTGGAGCAGGGATGAGCACGCAGGATGGCACAGTTCAGGCTTGCCAGACAGGGCTGCCCCCCCTGTTCCCTGTTCCCCTCAGAGAATCCAGCTGCTGAGCTCATCCTGGTGCCCTTTTGTCTCTTAGCAATTCCATTTAATGACTGTACAGGGAGATGCCCTAGTGAGGTCAGCGAGGGCAGGAGATGTTGCTTAGTGGAATGTGCAGCATAACATTTAGTAGCAATTTTGGCAAAACACATAAGGTCAGATGTGTCCATTTAGATACACTGGAAGTGACAAGTTTTTGGGCCCTTTGAAAGCTGTCAAAAGGCAATGAAGGTCACTGCTTATAACTTTGGGAATTTAACTTCAGGCATTCATGTATGCCAAGGCTTGGCCAGGGATCTTGTGGTAGGAAACTCTGTGTACAACCTGGAGCCTGCCCAGCCCTGTACAGTTTAATAAACACAGTGAGAGGCTGGGCTGTGTCCTGCACCTCTCCTACCCTCCACAAGCACAGAACAAAGTAAACAGTTTACTTTGGGTAGATACAGTATTAGCTCATTTCAGAACAGAAATGCTTGAACTGATAACTAAAATTAACCTGGTCAGCAGGGAGAGGACCCTGTGATCACAAGAGTGGATTTGCCAGGTAAGGTCATCTCTGTGAGCGGAGTCTTCTCAGCCCTGTGAGTTACTCTTTGTTATACTCTGCCCATGTGTTTGAAAAACACGAATGACTACATCCTGTCTGTAATGCCACCAGTCTGGAATACTCATGCTCCCTGTGGATTGAGCATGGAAGATTACCAAAATGTTCATTCTCTGTCTCTTTTCCACTAGTTAAGAGTCATCTTCTTCCAACTGAATAATATGCTTTTTTTTTTCTCCATACAGGTTGTAATCCTCGGCAAACATTCTAGGGGCTATCACTACATGTTAGCTAACTTGGTAAGGACTTTTCTTCATGGCAAGTTTAGCTACGTTTTAGAGAGTAAAAGATTCTGTTTGGGTTGTGAAAACTTTAATCAGGAAGTGGAAATGCATGGGTGAGTTCTTGGATTTTGAGAAATTATTCAGTAAATAATAGAGCTGGTATGTCATCGCTACTCAGGGTCTTTCTTATGTCAGAAAATCTCATGTCCTCTACTAATTTTAAAGTAATAATTTAATTATATGTTTTCCACTGATTTCTATCCTCATAAATTAGGTACTTGGAGCTGCAATTTTCTATGTAACATATTTTAAATTTAAGCACTCCAGGAAAAATAATTGTAGTGTATTTGTGTATAAGTGGTAAAAAGCTGCAAATTACAACAATTCGATCAAGCAAACCACCAAGGCCGTTTAGCTTCTTATTTGTATTTCAGAGTGTAAGGTTGTGCCTGTGTGTGTGCTGACCTACCAGGAAGTGGCAATACACTTCTATTTGTATCAGAGCATTTTCTGGAGAGTAGGATTGATTTTCAGGGATGTTTGTGATGTTTTTGAAACACCATCTCGTTAAGTTCCTTATAAAATGTCATGTATTGTAATTAATCCTGCAGCAAGGCTCATTTTTGAGTTCTATGTCTTCTGTAAGTAGAAAAATGAGAGTTTTTCCAAAACACACACTTTCTAGTTAGCAATCCTAATTACCCAGAGATTCTCTGTATCCATGTTTTGGTGTGATTAAAGCAGAAAAGACAAATTTTAAAATACCCTTATTTAGTATAAGTACTGTATAACTTTAAGATTTGTCATTTTGCATTATAAGAAGCAGTCATGATCTCACTGATTAGCTTGTGCATAGAAATACAGAGGTTCTTATTCTGGGTTGTCTTTTAGCATGTGTAACCATTGACATTCAGATAAACATGACTGCAATCAAGTCATACTAATCAAAAAGACTCCAATTTACTGCCTCAGGTATAAATAACAACAGAGTGGGAGAGAATCATCCTGTTCTGCTTGCACGTGACGTGCTGAGTGATGCTGTGATGGAGAACTGCCTGGCAAGAGGTTGAGTGGTTTTCTTTCCCAGCACTGAACCTTCAAGTTCACTTTGCTGTACAAATGGGATTTGAGGTCTTTGACCAGTTTTCACTGAGATCAGGACAAAAGAGGAAATGGTGCTTCAAGTCTCCCTGCTGTTGTTTTCCTGACGAGCAAGTATTACCTGCCACATTGCCACACCCAACAGGGAAGTTTTCTGTTGCAAAGAATGTTTCAAATTCTGTTCTATGCTGCTATCAGAATCCGAATTGTGGTAGTAGTTGTCTCCTTGGTAGAATATTTTCAGCTAAAAAGAGGGACATGAATCAGTTTCTTTTGCACTGCACTTGTAGCAGGTAAAACTGAGCCAAAGGAAAGGGACTTTGGATGACAATGACTCTTTTTCTACGTGTGTCCTCCTAGGGTTTCACAGACATTGTTCTGGAGAAGGTAATGCATGGAGGTGCCAACATTACAGGATTCCAGATTGTTAATAATGAAAACCCAATGGTTCAACAATTTCTACAGCGCTGGGTGAGGCTTGATGAGAGGGAATTCCCTGAAGCCAAAAACTCACCATTAAAGGTATTTATTTTAACCTGTCAGTGATGGACATGATATGCTTTTAACAATTCTTTGGGAGTTTTTAACCTCAGATATGTGCATGAGTATGATACGGATCCCTGATGAGAATATGTTGCAACATTCACTGCCCTTCCAGAAGAAAGAGGCAGAGGCTGTTAGGCACAAGTGCCCACCACAGTGGGAACTCATCAGATGCACAGGCTTGGTCTTGCAAATCCTGTCGCTGTGCAGTGGATATAAAAACTTTTAACTTAAACCTCTTGAGTTGGTTTTGGGCTGGATGTGGGGGATAGTTAGCTTAGGTTTTAGATGCAAAATGTGGATTACTGGTCCATTTTGATGGTAGTAGAGATTTCACATGCAAAATGAAGTTGCTCTGGATTGACTGAGGAGCCACTGCTACCTCCTAGTCACTGCTGGCAGTTGCCCTCATAATCTAACCCTCTGTTTTGCACCACTGTCCTTTACTTAAACAGTCTGGCTGTTAAAACTGCAGCCAATAACATTTTTCAAAATTTTTTTGCATGGAAGTCCCAGGTTCACCAAAACTGTCACAGATAGGGTGAAGTAAATGCAACTGTTATTAGGAGACTTGCAGCCTGTTACTATCTCCCCCAAATTCTTTCTGCCTCAGCGTCTCTGTCAGAGAGGGGGATGTTATTCACTGTCCAGTCAAGGAGAACATCAGGAAACTCTGCAGGCATGGAAGTCATAAAATCTTCTAGGACCACTGAGTATTAGTAATATTACTATTATGTTCCTTCCTTCTCTCCTTTTGGTGAGATCTGTTCTTTTTCACAGCTGTCCATAGGTGAATGGAACCTGGGTCTGCTGGTCCACAGACTATCTCAGGGAAGCCAAACCTAAGAACCACAGCCCTGATGGGACAGTTCAGGTCTTTCCTGTTTGATTTGGGAAGGACACATGCAAACTGAGGGAATAGATTCGGAATTCAAAATTACTTTGATAAACTGGAGTAATGTCTTGGTATGAGTAAGACAAAATCCAGGAAAGCATTCATATACTAGATAGGAAGGAAAACTCTGGTCCAGTTCCATGCATGGGGGGCTACCGGGGTGGGCAGTAGCACTGGGTTGGGCTACAGACAGAGCAGGAACCACTTAGGGGGTTCTGCTCCTTCTGGCAGTGCCATCCATGAGTGACTGGTGCCATTTGGAGAGATATTTTTCCATGCCTGGGATCATGTCATTTCTGTGAGGGAGGAAAATTATCTTAATCCCACGCCATCCCACAGCCTTGCTGGCATTTCAGAGGAAGCAGAGAAAGGCAAACAGAGGCCCACAAAAACCGGATTATTTATTGTTGCCTGTGGATTAGGACCTAGTCCTGCTTTCTGAAGCTTCCTAGCAGTGATGCAGAAGTGAAGATAAGTATCATACTAATCTTAAAAGCTCTGAAATATATAAAGTTAACCTGAGATGATTTTATTCCACTTGAAAGCAATTTACCTTGAGGAAAAAATTATTCTCCCTCCTTAAAAAAGAGTCTTAAGTATGTGGTAAAAACACAAAGATTACATTACCTTTCCACAAATGTACGCCTCATTATAGGAATGTGCACAGTATTTGTCAATCAGACAAAAAGCATACTTAAAAATTGATGTACAATATTTTTGATTAGGAAATAAAATTGCCTAGAGATTAAAGCCCTGATGTTTAATTTATTCTGTATTTTATCAGCCTTTCCCTTCTTTCTCTCTTTTTTCTCTTTGCATGCTCATGCATTTATAAGTAGAATTCAAATAAAGTAGAAAATTAGATAGCTCTCTTGGCATGACTTGGAAGGGACTGCATTAAGGTTACTGACAATTGACGCAGTCTGCTGAAAAAATTATCAGTGTGTAAGTTTTATGTAGTGCTAGATTGGACAGCTATTACAAGATTTTTTTTTTAATACAAGAAAAAATACCTTAAAACCACTGTCTAGTTCTGTATTATTGTGTGGATTGTGATGTGTAACCTTTGTTAACTTTCCGAAAGAGGAGAGAGCGATTATTACAAAGCACCTCAGGGAGAGGTAAAGGTAGGCAGGATCAGAAGAGTGCCTGTGCTGTACAGTCAGAGCAGGAACCACCACACACCCCCAGTAAGTTTGTAAACTGCTCTCATTTAAAGCTCAGTGAAATGTCTGCTCTATAACCTCCACAGCCCTACCTTTGCACTCTTTTATCAGATCCAATTCTCTTGATCTGCACGTGCAGACGTGCCTTGTTCTGTGCGGAGCTCCTATGGCCTGATATCCAGCTGAAGAACTTGCAGTAAGATAATACTCAGTTCTAAGAAACACAGAACCTCCAATTGTGTTATCCTGCCCTACAGGATAGAATTAATTTCTGAGTATAATAAATCTCATCCACAATGAGAGTAGCTGAACAAGCAGTTGAAACTTGGATTTCTGCCTTTCTAACTCGCACATGTCTCGTGGCCTGAACTCCAGCATGAGGTTCCTCAGGAGGCAGGATCTCTATGGTACCACAGACAGTGAAAAGAAGGGCAGGTGCACCTTCCATTCTTCATTTCTTCTCTTCGTTCTCTTACAAGTGATGTGGAGATACTGAGGATGGCTTACAAGGGGTTTGAGATCTGCTCTTACACACTGAGCACATTCGATTGCTCCCAGTAGGTCCACACTGAGAGGGTCTCCTCTACACAGACCCTGAAATTACAGGTGGGCTGAAATGCCAGTGGAACCCAGGGATGTCATATACAAAGCCCAGACCACTCTAAGAGGGAAGAACTTTCAGACAAACATATAAATGTGGAAAAAAATGTGAAAAAACCCTCTTCGATGACATTTCCTAGGTGATACTAAATTTATAGCAATGGGGGGTGTCACCAGATACATACAACAAGCAGTGGATGAAGTTGACAGCAACAGGAACACGTAAGTTGTCTGGGGGTTTTGTTCAAGAGTTGCTGCTACACAGAGCTTACCACCCTCTGCAGATTTATCGTGGAGTGAGGGAAGGCAGATGGGGAATTACCAAGGAGATGTAATGCCTAAAGTGTATTCTGTGATTACTTGCTTGTATAGCTGTTTTCTAAGAAAAGTAATCTTATGTATTCCTTGCCACAGATGCTACCTAATCAAGATTGTGATCCAAAGAGAAATGATTTATATTAACTTTGATTCAAAGATGTCTTGGCAATCTTTTTAAAAACAAAAAAAATACCAAAAGCAAAAGCTCAAATACAAGCTTTTCTTTGGTATTACTATGGTCCAGTATGGAATTGCAGACTTTTGTAGTAAGCTCATCTAGATGAGCAAGTTTACAATTAAATAGAAATTTTATGCAACTATGAACTGATACTGTTATTTTGCTGCTATACACAATACAGAATGAAAATATTTTTTATTTCTTAATTGAAATAGGTGGAATTGGTATAAAGCACCAGCTGAAAGAGAGCAAGCAAGGGCGGTACAAGTATGATTCTTCTGCTCTTAAAAAAGAGGAGGACTTGACCTGGTACACCTGGGCCAATTCTAAATTTGCAGTTTGTCACCATATTTTCTTTGTATCAATTGCAGTACACGTCTGCACTGACCCACGATGCAGTCCTGGTCATAGCAGAGGCTTTCCGGTACCTGCGAAGGCAGCGTGTGGATGTCTCCAGGAGAGGCAGTGCTGGAGACTGCCTGGCTAACCCTGCAGTGCCATGGAGCCAAGGAATTGACATAGAAAGAGCGTTGAAAATGGTAAGGGCAAAGATAGCAGCTGAAGAACAGCAGTAATTCTGTGGCGCTTATGTCCTGCTCCATGTGGCGCTTATGTCCTGCTCCATGTACACAGAGCTTCTGCACTCACACAAACAGCTGCAGCTCCTCGGGGAAAAAAGTAAAAACACAGCTAATGACAAACTTCAAAGGATGGATAAAATGTATTCAGTAGAGGGCAAGGCACAACAAACTGCTCTCAAAACTTTGGCCAAAATCCCCCGGCAGCAACGCAGCAGCTACTTTATTGCCCCCACCAGAGCACCAGCAATCCCCCGGATCCCCTGTGACACCCCAGCTTCAGTGTTCAGTACCTCGCTGTAGTTGTCTTGCTGGCAAAAGGTAATTAGGCATTACTTGAATCTTCTTCCCAACAGCCTTGAGAACTGTGCATATCTTTGTTTCTGAAGCTGGTTCTAATACATCAGGTCAGCACAGACAGTTTACCTGAGCAGATCTAGACACTTAAAAATGGTCACTCTGTGATTGCCTCCACACGCTGCAACCAAGTGTTTGGGTCCTGGCAAGCCTTCCTGCCTCGGTGCAGCCAGGTTTTGCAAAGTGCTGAATTTTCCCACCAAAGATAGAAACAAATTAAATCTGAAGCCAAAAGGTGTCCAGTGCATGAAGCTCATGTCTCAATGGGTGTCAGGAGGCAGCTCTGTGAGACACAGTCACTGCTGTGCTAAGGTAGCCAGACAGCTTCCAGGAAATGCCAAAGGCAGGCACAGCAACTCACATCTGGATGCAGCTTATGTGTCAACTACCCTACAAATACGTTTGCTCAGTCCACATTTTATAAGACCTCTTGGGGTCAAATTTGGTTTTCAAAGTGCAGTTATCTCTCTAGTTTTCTGGAGACAGGAATAACTCACATTTTCTTCCAGCCTCCTGTAGTGATATAAACTATTTTAAGAAAGGTTCAAATCCACTTACCGATAAAAAAAAACTCCGTATGTGTCAGTGTGAATTTGGCTCGCTGGATAATTTGGGGTCCGTGGAATTTTGGTTGTTTTATGTAGCCTTGTCCATCATCACTAAACAGTGAACAGCAGATTAGTCACCAGCCCTGAACAGTTTGCCTTTGACTAGTCTAACATCACCTCTTCCTGTAACTTCTGCAGTTTTTGCTAAATATTAAAGCTAATTTGCCCCTACTGAAGTTTGAGACTGTTACCCTTTCTGCCTGAGATGACAGCTTGTCAATGTTGATAAGTGATAAATGAAAATATCTCATCCTTTCATACAGGGAAATAAGAAAGACTTTTTCTTTGAAACAAAGTACTTTATACTTCCCCTTTAGATGATTCATGTGAGTAGGTAATGATAATGGCTTACCGTCTGTACACCCATCCATCCCGACTGAGACCAAAACTCCATAAGCAGTAGAGACAATTTTCTGTGCTCATTCAGAGAAGACATTCATTCCTTTCTCCTGCACTGGGACTGATCTTAAAATAAAGCACTTCCCAGAATGAGCAATGATATGTCATTCTGGTCTGTACTGCAGATCACAGTGTGCCATATTGTGAAGGGTTTAACTGCACTAATTGTTGCTTGTGCCTCGCTGATGCTCCATTCTGTACCAGTGAACCCAGCGTGACCAAGCATGGCAGAATCAGTCTTTTTTACATTTAACATACCTGCAGGGCTAATTTCACTTAAATGCAGCTCACTCTGGCAGTGAGTCACCAGCTGAGTACTAACAAATGTGTACAGCTGCAATGGAGAGAATGGGGACTGGGGTTGTTTTGAAGAATACAGCTGGCTGTGTCAAAAGCAGTACAAGTCTCTTAAATAGATAAAAAATAAACGGAATCTTTTATTAAAATGTTTTTTCTGTTTATTCCCTCAAGGTGCAAGTTCAAGGAATGACAGGGAACATCCAGTTCGACACCTATGGGCGGAGAACAAATTACACAATTGATGTGTATGAAATGAAAGCCGCTGGATCACGGAAGGTGAGTTTCAAGATATGGATCCAGACTTCACAACTTCACAAATATTTATTCCAACAAACTAATGAAATTCAAAAATAACCAGAGATGCAGTGTAATAACAGGGTCCTGAGAAGCCCTCCCTTCGTGCTGTCTTCCCTATCCCAGAAACTTTGTTCTGTTCAGTACCTGGACTAAACCACTCGCCCTGCTTAACATCTTCACTGGTTTTCATATCAACTTCAAACACAACTTTTTCCCTTAAAGCCCTTCTGGAGCTTTTTCACTGCCAAGCATAATACCTGCTGTCATGGTCCTGTGCTCAGCCCTATCTTCTAATTTCTCTCCATCTTTCCCTCCCTCTCCATTCCAGGCTTTGGACCCATAATGAAGCTGGAACCATTTAAATCTTCTGAAATTAACAGAAAATAAGTTTGGTTTTAATTAGAATTTCTTGCTTATTCTCTTGTCTCCTAAATAAAGTATAGATCCTAAGTGGGATAGTTGCCTAGATCGGTGTTATAGAATAAGTTTAAGGCAGATTTTTGGAAATAATTAAGGTAGACGGGCTCACAGAAGTACTGAGAGAAGAATCTGTGTGGCTTGAGTCTCTTAAATCCTCTGATTTCACCTGGAGATAGGTACTTAACCTGCTTGGTCACCACTGAGACTCCTTAAACATTTCTGTACATTTGATAACAAAATACCTGTAAACATGGCCCAGCCACTCGGGGAGGTGTACAATGCAGAGAACAGTGTTCCTTCTGTGTTGTGCAGAAATACAAAAGGTATTGTGATAGCCTAGTGATGCAGCCAAAGGTCAGCACCAGCCAGCTGATAAAGTCACCTCGTGCTCACAAAGGGTTTTGTGTGCCACACTGGAGATAATGCTGCTGTGCCTGCATTGCTAACGATGTCTGTGCATCTGCTCTAAAGCCAGCTCAGGTCTGCAGGGGCTGTATTGAATAAAAACTACAAAATCAGAGAATTTTACTCAGAATGCCATGCAGTTTATTTTCTTGCCTGTAGTATAATCTTATGGTGTAGATACATGGGAATTTGTTCCACAGGCACCATGATGATGTGCATTGAGATATGGAGAATTTCATAGGTATTTTCACTTAGATTTGGCTTGTGCTGATTTGCTCTTGGGCTTGAGAACATTGTTTCTTTAAGGAAATGAATGTAAAGCTAATGTAGTCCCTTAATGACAAAAACAGTGCATGAGATATGTTACAAAGCCAAAGACTTTGACAGCTGCTCTTAGAAGTTCTGTACCTGGGTCCTTGTAAAGGTATGTAATGAGGTAACAATATCCATTTTTATAGGCTGGTTATTGGAATGAATATGAAAGATATGTGCCAGCATTAGATCAGCTGCCCTCTAATGACACTTCATCTGTGGAGAACAGAACTATAGTAGTCACTACCATCCTGGTAAGTTCTTTGTTCTTGGTGTGTTTGTGTTTAGGAAACAAGGCATGTGACTCCCGAGGTGTGGTAGACACCTTGTCAGGAGGCAGATGCTGAATACTGGGTGACTTCAAGTGACTGGAAAGTTCAGTATCTTCCAGGGATGTTCTGAGGGCTTGACCCTGCAAACTTACATATGTATCAGTAAATCTGCTCACAGGAGGAGCTCACTGAGCTCACTGTTGTGCTTTGCTGCTGCTTCCCAGACACTTGAACTCAATTAAGTGCCTCATGTAATTGAAGTTATTATGCATGCATGTAAATGACCCCAGGGATTGGCCTTCCTGCTGTAGAGTCAAATCTTGCACCCCTCACTCAGGTACAGCTCCTGTAAACTCAACCCCTGTGGACTGAGTAAGGGTGGCACAATGAAGCCTGTAGAGAACTGGAACTGCTCTAGCACTGGGTGAAAAGCAGCCTTTACCTGTGCAATTCCAAAGGAGCAAAGCTCTTCCTGTGTGTCACGAGCAGCAGCACCTGTGTCAGTCCCAACGCCTCTACAGACCTGCTCTGTACAGCATTCCTTGTGACTTTTGTGCTTGTTAAAATGCTACTAGCATGGGCAAATTTTATGCTGTTTCCTGAAGCATTGTATTTTATATTCCTATGGATTTAGTGAGCTATAATCAGCATTTTGGCTAGAATTTTCCAAGAAGGCTAAGGGAATTCAGTGGCAAAAATGCTGCTGAGGATTTTAACCTAGCTTCCCTTAGGCTGCTTCGAAAATATCTCCATCAGAGCCCCATTCTTGGCCACTGGGGCCTTAGGAAATTGTGTTGATGGTACAGGTGTTGGATATATCAGTCTTTAAACACTAAAACTTGAAGTATTGCTAGAATGATGCTACCTGACTGTCTAATCTGGCCTAATTCTGCAAACAGAACTGTAACTTTGTTAAAAAGTCCTGTTGTCTTCAGTGGCTCCATACTTGGAATACAATCAATAGTATGTGTGGCTGTAGGATCAGCCAAGGATTTTTAAACTGCAGAAGTCTGTCTTTCTAATTTCTGTACCAGACCAGGAAATATTGTACATACTTGCCAGTAATATAAAGGATAATAACAGCTCTCATTTTGTGTGGTTTACAGCTGTATTTTACATTCATAGACTTTTGATCTTTACTTTTGTTTCAAAGGAATCACCATATGTAATGTATAAGAAAAACCATGAACAACTAGAAGGGAATGAGAGATATGAAGGATATTGTGTAGACTTAGCTTCTGAAATAGCAAAACATGTTGGAATAAAATACAAACTGTCAATTGTTGGAGATGGGAAATATGGAGCTAGGGACCCTGAGACTAAGATATGGAATGGCATGGTGGGTGAACTGGTCTATGGGGTAAGTTTCTCTTAACCTTCATTTTAATGTTCTTTATAAAAAGTTATGCTCAAAGTTAATAAACTGCAAAATAAAGATCATCTGTTTGAATACTACCTTTAAAAATCTAGATATTTCTTTGTAGTGCCATTTTTATAGTGTACTTTTCTAATTGTTTCATTGCAGGAAAGTGTCACTTTTCTACTGCTGTTCTCCAAATCAAAGTCCACAAAATGTTGAGAAGTAGCATTGGGCAAATTTCAAATTCTTGTTTACAGCAGAATTTCCAGTTTGCTCTTCATATGCTTCTTCTTCATTTGCCACATCTCCTATTTCTCTATCAGTCTCTTAAGTGCTGGCAGGGTGTTTCTCTCACTAAAGGTCTGATCTGGGATGCTGGCCCTCGTTGGGTCACTGATGTTGGTTTGTGTTTGACCAGACCCAGTTAATGGTTGCTTTCCAGAGTAAGAGGCAATGCAGGTGTGAAATCACTCACATCTTTTTTCTCTTTAAACCCTGGGTTTGGCTTCAAAAATCAACAGTCAGACAAAAAAAAAAAAAATGAAAAGGCTAATTCATTGCATTCCTCTTTATATTTCTATATTGGGTGTATATCACTTTGTTTAGTAAGAACAAAAACAGTCCGGAATTGCCATTTTAGAAACTTCTTTGAAAATGAGAATTTTGGAATACAGATAAACCAGATGGAAGGGGGAGAAAATTGGCTTTGCAGAAAAGACTTCTTAAGCTGATATTTCATCTTTTTTTTCCCCAAATGCTAATGAGATGATTTGTGATTCCGCCCAAATCTTTTTTGCAGTTTATTTTTAACAAGCTTTCCTTTATTAAAAATATCTGAGCAGAAGCACATATTTCAATTGCCTCCTTTTGTTCCGTGGCTGAGTGTAATTTCTAAAAGTCACCTCAAAATTTCCTTGGGATAATGCATCATCATTCTCACAAAATGTTTGGTGAGATAATTCCTTTCAAATGAATCAGTCCTTTTTAAGTAATTGCTAGATTTGCACAAGTTTTCTTACTCTGGAGCTGTCAGTCCTGATGCCTTATTATGTAATTGGTAGCCTGTTTGACTTGAAAATGTTTTATAGAAATAACAATGTTTTTGTTGTACTGTATTGTATTGTGGTGGGGAGGGAAACCTACTGATTAGAGAAAGCAAACAGGGCTCTGGACCCTTGGATTACTCTTTGCTTCCTGTTGCACTGAGGTTTGACATTATGCAAATCTTCTGAACTACCCATGCCTTGTGTGATTTGGGAGACTGATATTCACTTTCTTAGAGAACATGACTCCATTGAGAACCTCTGAAGCAAAGGTTTCGTTTAGTTCCAAGCAAATTACATTGCACTGGAAGCCTAAACCCTCAGTTGCTCTGTGTGTGGCTCAAGAAATATCAAGAGTATCAGCTGTAATTGGGTCCTTTTGATATGTACTTGCAAGTGACAAGCAGTGAAACTGTTCATTCCCTTAAAAAATAACCATACCATGTGGAAACAGCATGACAAAAGAGAACCTGAAATTGCTGGTAACAGTCAGAGCACAGGGACTGTCTACACTAGGGGAGGAAAGGTGTGATATGGGCCACGGCTTTTGTGTCTTGAGCCGAGTAAGATTCGTCTGTGCAGCTGCTGTGCCATACGAGATCCACCTGGGTAAAGGACCACAAAAGTGCTCTGAGGGTTGGAGCACCTCTCCTACGAGGAAAGGCTGAGTTGAGGCTGTTCAGCCCGGTGAAGTGAAGGCTCCAGAGGGACCTTAGAGCACATTCCTATAGCAAAAGGGGCTCCCAGACAGATGGAGAGGGATGTTTTAGAGGGGCATGTAGTTATAGGACAAGGGGTAATGGCTTTATACTGAAAGAAGGTAGATTCAGATTAGATATTAGGAAGAAATTCTTCATTGTGAGGGTGCTGAGCACCTGGCCCAGGTTACCCAGAGAGGCAGTGGGTACCCCATCCCTGGAAACATTGAAGGTCAGGCTGGACAGGGCTCTAAGCAACCTGATCTAGTGGAAGATGTTCCTGCTTCTTGCAGGGAGGTTGACCTAGATGATCTTTAAAAGTCCTTTCCAACCCAAACCCACGTGTGATAAGCAGGTTGGCTGCAGCTGCCTTTTCCACAACCCTGTGGGACCAGCCTAACTCAGAGAGCTCTGCCTCCTTAGCATCAAACACCCCTAACCATACTTGTGACCTTTCCACGCCAGCAAAACCAGCCCTACAGGCCCCACAGACCATTCCTTAAAACAACCCCAAAACCATCCCACCGTTCTCATTTTCCCCTGATAAAAGGTCAGTTCCTTTGTATTCTGAGCACAGTTTTCATCTGTGTTTTCTCGCTAATGAAAAATGGAGGGATGTTTCCCTCCCTGACCCCCAGCAGTTCCTGTACTCACGCTGTGAGCTCCGTTAGTGAAGCCTCTCCACTGCAATGCTCAATTATTCAAAGGTCAGATGTGTCCCGTGAGGTTTGAGTGCAGACCCAGGTTAATGCTTCCAGCCCCGCGCTGCTGAGCCAGCTCCCCAGCCTGCCCAGCTGAACTGAGCCGGCAAGCTGCATGGAAATCCACCTGGCTTTCTGTAAGCGGGGAAAACAACCCCTGAGCTCCGAGTACAAACCTCAGCAGCCTGCCAGACCTTCCCCTATTTGCAAACATCATGAACTGTCGTCGGCCTCTTTCTCCATCCGTTGAGAGGGGGCTGTGTACCACGCTCACAAGGATGTGCACTAAGCCCTTTGAAGATGAGAAGTACTCTAGAAGTGCTAATTATTTGGAGCAAGCGCCTCATTTACGTGCTGACTTTCCTTTATCTCTCGTGGGCTTAAAACTCTATTAGGGAACAAAAACTGTACGTAACCGTAATGCCCCTGTGAGTCTTGTCGGCAAAATGACTGTCAAATTTGGCTCCTCTGGATTCCATTTTGGGAAGATGAGAGGCAGATTAGATTCTAAGTACCTTTATTAGCATCTATGGAAGACAGACTTGGTGGGATAAAAGGGCCCTGATTGGTTTTGGTACCAGTTATCCAGCAGCTGAGCTGAGCTGTGGCAGAAACACAATCCTTTAGATTGCATTTGTCTCAAGTGATAAACAGTGAGTAGTCATTTGTCAAATACAGCATATTCCTGACCCAGCAGCCTCCTTGCCACCACCTGGCACTGCTGGGGTGTCTCAGCCAGCTTTTTTAATACTGTGCCCTTTTTAGCATAGCCCCATGCACGCAACTCCTTTCTAAAATTGCTCTTAGGACAGTCATAGGAAGTGAATGGCTTGTCATTTTAATGTCAAAACCCTAATTAACTGTATTTAATGTTTGGGTTGTGCCATTTTATTGTTACTGTCGCACTCGCTGCCTACGGAATGCAGCGCAGAGAAAAGGCAGCTTCCAGAGCACTGCACTGGAGGGGACGGATGGGTGCGGTGGGAGGGGGCTCAGTCCTGAGCTGTACCCAAAGCAGCAGCGGTGATGTGTCACCGTGCTGCAGGTCTGGAGGGTGGCACAGCCCTGGCTCCAGTGTGAGACTCGCCCGAGGTCGGCAGTAAGTGGGCCAGCTGGAGCCCTCCCAAGAGTTACACATTGCCATTTACACACTAAAACACTTCCCGTTAGAAATTCTCCCTCCCCTGCCTCACATCCCATCAGGTCTGGTTGGAGGGCATAAAAGTCTGGTGTGCTGCAGGGTCCCTGAAGTCAAGGACAATCTCAGCTGTCCCTCTTGGGCCTTTCCTTGTGGCTTTGCAAGAGGCTGTACCAGTGCACCTGGTTACAGAGGGATGGCAGCCCCAGGGGCAGGGAGTTCTGCCTGAACAGATATTCCCAAACTCCTTTGCTTCAGGCAGGAGAACTCAGCAGTCTTGTTAGAGAGGAGCTAACAGGGCTTTGTGGTTTGTTAGCCAATTTTAAATGTTAGTGAGAGTAGTAATAGTAGTATTAATGGTAATACTAATTAATAATAATGAAATTTGACATAAAAGGAAATTTATTTGATTTTTCGTAAATCAAGCAGTGTCAGTTCAGGCTGAAAAAAAACACCTTAGTTTTGCTTTTTCACTCTGAGGGCATCAAGACTCCTCATCCTACCACAAAAGAACCTACCCATTCAAGCACTGTTATTTTTTTAAACTAAGAGAAATTTCCAAAGCATAGTGGAAACTTTCAACAGATTAAAAATAGAAAATAGGTAAAGCTTTTTTTTCCTGGACGTTTCAGAAGAGGGAAGTAGCTGCATCATTCTCAGTGCAGGAGACTGAATCGCTATTTAAATCTAACCAGCAGAGCAATCCAGCAAGGCGAGAGCTGTCCTGCAGTGACCCAGGGGCTGAGGACGTGCCCTCGGCTGGGGCTGAGGAGCAGCAGCCCCTCGCTCGGCACCGGTGCTCGGGGCTTTGTACCCACCAGCTGCTGAGCACTACACAGTCGTCTTTTCTCTTCTGTAGGGCCAGCCTCTTTCTGTAGGCTTTTATTTCTTCTTTCCCTTTTAAAGCAGGCTGCTGTTCTTCCTTCCCTGTTCAGCCAGGGGAAGCCATCCCTCCCCGGGCCTGATGCTTTTCACAGTGCTGGGGCTAATTGACAGTAGATTTAACACAGATCTTAATTGTAACTACAAATGCATTGGGAATGAAAAGAGCAGCCAGACCTTGCAGCCTTTAAAACTCTCCTCAGGTTTAAAAAAGCCTTTATAAAAACCTCTCAATATGTAAAACAGCACAAAGGAATGAAGCAGAGATGTGAAGGACAGGCAGTCCCCGGAACGCAGCAGCCTCCGCAGTCTGTCAGAGTGGGACCACTGACACATCTCCCTGCCTTTAGCAGACTAACCAGCCTCGTGTGGTGCTGGCCTCTCTGGCTCTCCCAGCAGCACGTAGAAATACTACAGATGGCATCTGCAGCCTTTGAATCATAGCAGAGAGGCAGAATAATTCGATTCCTACTTCTCAAAGCATCCCACGTGCTCCTTAGTTTGAGGCAGAGCCTGACTGTGCCATGAGTGGTGAAGCTTGTCCTTTGTTCCTCACCCCAGGTTTCCGTAGGGGGGAAGGCCGGGTACAGGTCCCCAAAGGCAGCTGTGTGATGCTGCTGCCTGCAGCTCGGACAGGCCCTTGTCCTGTCCATGTGGACAGATGTGGAGCCCCTGGCCAGGCTGAGCTGTGGTGGGGGACAGGAACACAGCCCTGGCACAGAGCCATGCTGCCATGGTCCCGGGCTTTGGCTGACCTGGGTCCGAGCACAGGCAGAGGAAGCACACATATGTCCACAGCTCTAAAAGCAGATGTACCCTTTATGTCTCCATCTGTGAATGGCAGGAGTGTGTCAGAATGAGCTGTGGGCATCCACAGAAAGCACGGATGGGCTTAACATTGACAAACTGCGGCAGACAAGGCCAACTGCCGTTTTAACACCTTAATACCTTTTTACACTGCTCAGCTAGGGCACATTAAGACTTCAATGCAGCATGTTGCTAGTCAGATATCAGCTGTTGTCTTTAAATAAGTGTGACATAATGTGTTAAAACCACATTGACCCCATGACCTGGCCTCTCACAACACCCTGAATATCCTTGGGGATACTGGACTGCCTTTACAAAGGTAGCTTTTACCGGCTGATACCACAGGTGATGTGCTGCTCTGTCTGACGCTGTTTTCTGGTACCTGGAAACCTCAGACTGTGCTGAAGAGTGTTAAAACATGCTCAGAGACAGTTGCTGTTGCAGCACGGTCTCTTCTGGTGCCCCTGTGTCCCTGCATTCATCAATTTGAGGTGCCCAGAGGTCTCGCTACTGATGCAAATGGGGCAGTGTCCCTCTGCTCCAGTCTGCACATCATTGGGGTGCTGCCTGGCTTCCCATCACACAAAGTGGCTGCAGTCCCGACCCACCTCTTGAAAAGTGACCCTTGAGCAAAGGAGGTGTTCAGTTCTGCCAGCAGGCATGGCCCAAAGCACACAGAGGAAGGAGCATAGCCTGGATCTCTTGCTGTCTCTAGTGCATAGCTTTGAAGTTGAAAGAGTCATCTGTAGGCCTGTAAGCAGGAGAATCCCATCCCTCCTTTTGGATTACAGAGGTGGAACATCTTATCATTTTTTATTCTCCATGTAGAAGGATATTTCCATTTGCTATTTTTTTTTCTCCCTCCTCATAAGAGTCTGGAGGTTTGCAGCTCCCTGGGGTCAGCTTTGAGCAGAGTGGGCAGCACCTCTGCGCTGCCTGTCCTCTCTAAATCCATCCCTCCCACACTAGTAGGCAAAGACAGAACAAGCCTCAGAGGAATCCATGACATTTCTCGCCCGGCTCAAATGCAGTGAAGATGATGTTTGAAACGCCATTAGTCATGAGTGATTAGCAAAGCTTAGTTGTTGAGGTTCTTAAACCCCCCTCCAGTTCTGCGTGGAGAAGGGCATGTTTGTGGTTGTGTTCTTTTTAATCGAGCTCAATTTGTATGGGTTCTGCTTATCTGCAGCCATAACAGGGAGGGAAATTCTCAACAGTGCTGCAGTTATTAATGATCCTTTAGGGTGCTTAGAGCTCTCCATAAGCTCTCCATTTCAAATACTATATCTCTAAATAAATAAGCAAAGAGAGAACTGTTTTTCAACCTCCCTAGTGCGACTAATATTCAGGGAAGTGGTGAGCAAAGCAGGCTTGGGTGGTGAGCAGCCAGGCTGGTCCACTCTCAGTGCCCTGGTTTCCCAAGACCCTGTGTGTGAACCTATGCTTGTTCCCTCTGCAGAGACCAATTGCTGCCATGTTCACTTAGGGATGAGGGTGTTTTTTTGGTGTTTCCATGCTAGTGAATGCCTTTGGTAGGAATGGTAGGAATGGTAGGAAAGCAGGAAGACTGAAATGTATCAGAAAAATAGTATTTGTATCTCATTTAATATTAAAATGCAGTTTGAAATTATTTAGAGAGAAATCTGTACTGTATGATATGAACATGGTAACAATCAGGGCTTTCAAAAATTGTCTGTGCTTCCCATCAACTTCATCCCCCCCACAGGAACATCCTGCATGAGCTCAGTTGGGCATGAAGGACATACAGACCTTATTGCATGATGCATCAGCACTTAGGAAGAGTTCCACCATGTCTACTTCAGCAATTAAAATACTAATTTGGGAGAATTAAAATTCTCCAGGTCCAGGAAAACGCTCCAGAAACTAAATGCTCTTACAGCTGAAGCAACCTTTCCCTCCCTCTGCGGGGTGTTCCAAGGCTGGCAGTCCATGTGCAGAAGGGCCAGGCAGGAAGGCACCTGCCTCCCACCTAAGCTTCACTTCACATGGAGCCATTGCTAAGGCTCCACAGGGGTCCTGATCCATTAAGCTTGCTCTAATAAGGATTAATTTGTAAGTACCTCATTAGCTCAACAAGAAGTACAGTGGCATGGTCAAAGTGCTTAGTCTTCCAGCCAGCTGTGGACTCTGACTACATTTAAAACTGATATTTTGTGTGAATCTCACACTGACTGCAGACATCTCGTATTTAACAAGAGTTCAAAGAAGCAGCAGCTACAAGATAAATATTTGTTTTGGGGGAATTCCTCAGTGAACAGGTTCCAGCATCTTCTGGTCCTGCTACCTCAGTCTACCCATATCCTTCCCTCCATTCTCTCCATTACTTAGATGATGAACACATTCTTCTGCAAAGCCAGTAAACATCCAGGAAACCAAGGGCATTTTCAGTTTTTACACTCAAGCCACGTTCAGCTAGATTTTTGCAGTGAGTGACCACAAATCAACAGAAGTTTTCTCCTTGAGGAGAGGGCCAACTCAAGGGGAAAGGCCATGTCCCAGTACACATGACTGTCTAAAGGCTGAGAGGGCTGTCAGAGGGGGCACCCAGGGCCATGATTTCCGAGTGGCTTCCTTACGTGCACAGGCATGGTTTTATCAGATTATTCCAAGCAGTGAACTTGTGCATATACATTGTGGCTGCACATGCCAGTATGAGCTGTCGAGAGATGTTCCTGGGTGGCTGGAGCAGACCTTGGGGTTGTGTGTGCAGAGGGGTGCCCTGCAGAGAGAGGCAGCTGTGGGGAGGGCCAGTCTTCATCCCACAAGGCTGTCACTGGCCTTGGTCTGCAAACCCTGAGCTGGTGCTCCAGGAGCATCATCAGCACTGAGCCCAAGGTGCTCAGATCAGCTGTATGAGAAGCCTTTGCCATTTCTGCTTATTCAACTTAAAACCCAAACCAATAGCTAGGAGGAGGAGCAAACCAGATATTAATGACAGTCACGTACATCACCATCAGATTTACATAAAGGCATATTCAATTATTTTATGGCACAGATTTTAATCATCTCTTATTAACATTTCCCATTAACTTTTATTCAAACTTCCACTTAATCAGGCTTTATTTTCCCACCAAAAAGAGATGCATGGTTACTAGTGGGGAAAAAAAATCTGATTTAAAATGTGCACAGTGGTTTAGGTACTAGTAAGTTAAGGTTTCCCTAAAAATCATTTTATCTTTCTGAAATTCTTGATTACCAGTGAAAGGCCTTCTTTAAAAATATCAATAACATTAATAGTTAGAGTGTTTAAAATAGTATGTGTAGGTACATAGACTCTCATAACAATCTTCAAATGAAAAGGGCTCTTTTTTTAGTATTCCATTCCTCTCTGATGCAAATGCTCACACCTGCTTGAGTGCTTGGCTGGATCAAGGCTGGGGTATCTAAATAGCATGACTTGAATCTTTCTAGCATAGAAGTACAGATACAGTTAAATATGTTGAAAATCTATTCTGGAATGTTATGTTTAATCAGGAAACTAAGTAATTTGTTTTTACATGGCTGCCCACCCATGGAATCCAGCAAGATGTATAGATTGAAGGGAGTGGTATTGGTTCCCCAGCACACAGGTGAATGACAGATGCAATAGATGCAATTGTGTTTCCAGGTGACGCAGCCCCAGGGCGCTGTCTGTGTCACAGGGCTGTAGAGCCAAGGTCTCTAAGACAGGAGGGCAGGTGTGCATTCTCCTCAGATTATCCAGCCTATTTACTCCTTAGGTATTCGCAGATCTGTGTTACCATTCTTCAGTGACCACAGAGAGGCTCTGTCTGGTTCCTATCCCCCTGCCATTTACCATATTAACTATTTACCATGTACTGCACTGGAGTTGCAAAGAAGTATTCAAATAGTAGCACCCAAATGCAGCTGAAATTCGGTGACTGATTACTACTCATAAGTTCCTTGTAAAGATCTTAGACTAATCAGTAAAGCAAGAGAACTCACTGAAAAAATGGAAAAGAGAAAATTAAAACATACAAAACATGAAATGTTTGTTATGTTGGGTTAAAAACCCAAGACAAATGGGTGGTTACAGACCATTACTAGAAAATTACATTGTTTTGGTTGCCATCTCACTGTCCAGTTTGTGTAGTGTTTATTCATCCGTTTTAACTTAATAGAAATATCTGCTGCTGTCATGAGCCCCTTGCACAGATTTGATTGTAATTTTTCTTGTTAATTTTTTGTTAATATCATATAGTCCTTAACTTCAGTGACTGCAAAATAGGCTGCAAAAAATATGTTTCCACTCACTCTTGTAATTTTCCATCTGATTCATTAGCCTGAGACTCTAGATTGTGATTCTGTGGTGTCTAAGCTGTAACTAACTTGAATTTGTTTTCCCTTTTCAGAGAGCAGATATAGCTGTTGCCCCCCTCACCATAACATTGGTGCGAGAAGAAGTCATAGACTTTTCCAAACCCTTTATGAGCCTGGGCATCTCCATCATGATCAAGAAGCCTCAGAAATCTAAACCGGGCGTATTCTCTTTCCTGGATCCTTTGGCTTATGAAATTTGGATGTGTATAGTCTTTGCTTACATTGGCGTCAGCGTAGTTCTTTTCCTAGTCAGCAGATTCAGCCCTTATGAATGGCACTTGGAAGACAGCACTGAAGAACCACGTGACCCTCAGAATCCTCCTGACCCTCCAAATGAATTTGGAATATTTAACAGCCTTTGGTTTTCCCTGGGTGCCTTTATGCAGCAAGGATGCGATATTTCTCCAAGGTTTGTTCCATATCACTCCATCACCTTTTTGCATTTTATGGTCATTTTCTCATGCCATGGTGCATATATGTTACTTTCTCAAATTTCTTTTTAATTCCAAATTTTTTGTTTTGACATTCCATTCAATATTCAGCATCCTCATCAAGCCACCAGGCTTGCTAGCACTCACCTCCAGAGTAAGTAGCATTGCTTATTATGCCATTTATGCATTTCTGCCAAACTTATATTCACCATGTTGAGGCTGTAAAATGCATAGGGTTTTCTGTTTTCAGCAATGCTTGGAGGGCTACCGTGTTTTTGCTGCATATCTCATTTAACGGTCATCTCCTTGGTGCATATAACACATTCTGCTTTGCAAAATAAGATTTATTTTTTAAAGTCACATGCAACAGCACTTTAAAGCATCTCCACTCCCATCAAGGCTCCTGCTAGTATTTTTACTTTCTTTTGAGCCTCATTTCTCCAGTTTTGTTCTTCTTGAACCATCCTTTCATCCTTTTGCTTACCACGATTTTGCACATGTTCATGTCTCCAGATGCACTGTGCTACTGTCCTCTATGTGTATTGTTATTTCAGTCCAGTCTAATCTGTTGTCCCTCTGTTCATAGTCAATATGGTCTAATAAGCATTGCCAGTTTCCATAAAGATTTTTCTTATTCATGAAGACAGTCTTTCTGGATAAGGCTGTAATAAAGTATGATTGATATTAGTACCAATTTAACAGAGAGCACTGCTCTTAACTGTTGTAGAATTATATTTCTTTTTATAGAAGCATTTTAAAAACCAAATGAAAATAGTGACATTCCCTCTAATTGAACTATGCATACCTCAGATCTTTTCTTTGAGTAACATATATCATGTTTCTACATTTACACTGGTAGAATACTTAGATGTGCATGTGATAAGCAGTAAAATTATCTAGTTTCTTAGTGATGGAGCACTAATTTTATTTTGTATGACAATCATTTAATAACCAGTTTACAGCTATTTTAATTATTAAAAATACTTGCTAATGCAAACAGGATGCAGTTTTCCATTTAACAAGGTTGCTCTTTAGAGGAAGCGAGAGATTTTTTTCCTAAGCGCTGACATTCAAAATGCACCTTGTTTGTTGATCTCTGTGTTGCCTTTTTCAATACCTAAATCATTGAAAAGCTGCAAGTTTTTCCTGCTCCATATATCATTAGGGGTCTTGAGTTGCCTCACTGAAGCAAGTGACAAAACTTCTATGAAGTTTCTTGGGACAGATCATGATTTTATCTGTTACGGTGCAATAATCATCCCATAAATCCGTCTCAGTTTCCCCGGTTCCCGGTGTCTGGGTGTGCTGCCTCCCTGTGTACTGACAGCTGTCGGCCTCCTCCCCCTGTTTATACTCCCTGTTTCTGCTTTATGCCTCAATCCTGCACTGAAACTTTGCCCCACTGCTTGCTGTTAAAGGGGATGAGTAGTGATAACATTTAAATTGCTGTTGACCGTGTGTGTGCCCAATATAAAGGACCGGGAAATAAGCACTGGGACATCACATGGAAAGCTGCAGGCATCGCACTGTTTCCGCTAGGTCTGGTTATTGATAGTTAAATAGAAGTGCATAGGATTTTTGGGAAGCTCTCATGTGACTCTTTGGCATGGTCAGCCATTTACCTTATATAACAAGTGGAACACACTCTGGTTTTTTTTCAATACTGCCATGATAAGTGCCTTGGAAATACCTACCAAAAAAGGAAGGAGACAACAGTATATCTGTTTATTTTATCAGTCCATCAGAAGCCATTAGCTCAGTATTAATTTGAAGATGTCATCCAGTTACTTTGTTATCTTCCATGATAACATTCCAGGCAGTTACATGCATTGTTAAGGAAAAAAAAAAAAAAAAAGAGAAATTTAATACCTTGGTTTAAATTCCAGAAACACTGTTCCTTTGACTGATATGTTGATTTAAGTTGATTAAAATGTCAAATTTCTTTTCCATAGAGGGGAATATTCCCAAGAATTCCATTCTTAATCCATATCTTTGTAAGGTTACGCCATTCACAGTACATTGACTATATGAATGTTTCATACTATTTTATTGCCATTAAAAGGGGCTTCATTCTTCCATTGTGAGTTTTGTCTGAATAAATTTCTTATATGAGAGCATACAGCACTTGTAGAGAGATGCCGACAAGCAGTCTGGAGAGATCACTTTTGTACTTGCTGATAAAGGCTCTTTCAGCTGCCTTTGTGTGGAACAGCTGTGACATCTAATGACTAGTTAGATCTATCCTCGGTGAGTATGCTGTGTGGATATTCCAGAGGATATATCCCTATACTCTCCTCTCTGTATTTAATAGGAGTCATCTAAACAGAATCAGAGAGCAGCCAAGGGCTGGGGGTTAGTGCATCCCTTGATGGAATCAACATTTATTTCAGCAGTTTTGTTCTGCTATCAAAGGCTGCTGTGTTTTCTGCATAGTGAGCTAAAGCATTGAAAATTCACTTTTGATGGATCAAAAGTAGATTATTAAACTTGCTTTTATGTAAGATGTGTACAGCAAATGGAATCAGGAAAAAACAGTCAAATTTGTAACACTGTTCTGAGCAAAAGTATCTTTGAAATCTCTATGAGAACATGTATTTTCAGTTTGCTCTTTATTCATATAGAACAAAGGGGCTAGATTAATTAATTGCTGATGGAGAAAGACGGGGGTTATTAAAAACTGTCTCAAGAGGTTGGTCATTTAGAGGGTGTATTTCTAGCTCCCTGTTTTCACAGCAGTAGACTCAAGAGACTCCTATTAAAGGCCATGGGAATGGCTTTGTGGGACTTTCACAGTAGAAATGAGAGAGTAACCTGACATTCCTGAAACTCCCACTGCCATTCCTGTGATGGAGCATCTCAAGCCAGCGCTTCAGATGCTGTTCCTGCCTGTTGTGTCTCCGAGGCCGAGGGCTGGCTGGGTGTGCGAGCAGAGGGCTGGGCCCGCAGCTTGGGGGTACCAGCTGAGCTGTGCTCAGGATATCGAGGGGCTCTGCACTAGGAGAGCTGTTCAGGGCTATTTGTCAGCAGAACTACCATCGTAATGTTGATCCAAACTGCCCAATTAAAAATTGAGTAGTGTGAGAAGCTTATTATGTATCTGTAATATAGGAAATCAAATATGTTTTATGGCCATGAGCAGAAACAAAATTTAAGCCATTTTGATGAAGAAGGTTTTGTTTGAATGTATTATATGTATTCTCCTGGAAATGGAATGTGAATTTGAATGTTTATTTTGTGTTTTCTCTTGTTACTAATTTGCTCTCATTTGACTCCATGCTTCCTTTTAAATTTCCTCTCAAGGTATGCACTCTTCCTGTTTACTTGCTTTTGAAAACACCATCTGACTTTGTTTTGACAATTGAATTATAATTCTGTTATTCCAGGTCTGTGTTACTCCTCTCATTTGTTAGCACTCTAATTCACTTTAAAGTAATGCCATACAAAGAACCTATTTATTGAAGTGATTTGGAAAACTACATTAAGCTAAAGCATTAATTGTTTGTTTTTAATTACATCATTGCACATGTGGACGCATATGGCTTACATCAGAAAAAGTGATGCTGGTATTAAAAGCTGTGATTGAGTTTTCTATAATTGTTATCTGAGGAACAGAAAAAAATTTCTGTGGTTCACAGTATAAAGCAAACAGGCACTCTGTGATTACCAGCCCGGTGTACCTGGACTAACCCTTTTTCTCCTGCCTCCCTCCACACCAGCCCCTGCAGTGGGTATAAGGAGTCTTCATTTCAGCAGATGGATGGGGGGAACTGGGGTCCTTTGGGCAAGGAGGCTGCCAGGCCATGCTTGTCCATGTTCTTGTTCTTCAGCTGTCTCNTTCCTCTCAAGGTATGCACTCTTCCTGTTTACTTGCTTTTGAAAACACCATCTGACTTTGTTTTGACAATTGAATTATAATTCTGTTATTCCAGGTCTGTGTTACTCCTCTCATTTGTTAGCACTCTAATTCACTTTAAAGTAATGCCATACAAAGAACCTATTTATTGAAGTGATTTGGAAAACTACATTAAGCTAAAGCATTAATTATTTGTTTTTAATTACATCATTGCACATGTGGACGCATATGGCTTACATCAGAAAAAGTGATGCTGGTATTAAAAGCTGTGATTGAGTTTTCTATAATTGTTATCTGAGGAACAGAAAAAAATTTCTGTGGTTCACAGTATAAAGCAAACAGGCACTCTGTGATTACCAGCCCGGTGTACCTGGACTAACCCTTTTTCTCCTGCCTCCCTCCACACCAGCCCCTGCAGTGGGTATAAGGAGTCTTCATTTCAGCAGATGGATGGGGGGAACTGGGGTCCTTTGGGCAAGGAGGCTGCCAGGCCATGCTTGTCCATGTTCTTGTTCTTCAGCTGTCTCTCTGTCTGTCTGTCTTCCTTCAGTGTCAGCTTTGTGGTTCATTTGGTTTTTCTTTTGCCCCATCCTGTGACACCGGTGACAGCTATGTCAGCCCTGACTGCTCCATAGTAGCTGCTGTTCAATTCTGCTTTCTGTGCTCGTTGGAAGACTCTGGGAGAAACAACTCTAGTGACATCCAGTTTTCTTTGAAGTGACCTCAACTCTTCTGAGAACAGCCCTGGTCCCCCATGTAGCAAGACCCCTCTCTTGCATGTAGGACCCTCGGGGAACTGCCTTTTCTGCCAAGGAATTCCACCGTGCCTGCCTTCCCCTGCCTCTCAGCTGGTCTTTGTCCTGTATCTGTCTGGCTTGGTTCATGCAGGTTGCCAGATCTCTGGGGTGAGGTATTTTTACCTTTCTCAGTGTGTAGGATGCTGTCTGAACATGCAGCCTGGCACAAACCTTTTATTGTTGCAGCAATGGGAGCTTGAGGTTTCACTGGTGTGGAAAATGCTTGTCTTCTGCACATCTCCATCCTAGCAAGCCATCTGTCCTGCTAACAGAAGGGGCAGCTACCAATGCAAGTAAGACATTTCCTATGGGAAACTACAGGGAAAATGAACACATAGTATTTTATTCCCCGTGCTTCCACTGAATTTATCAGAACACCCTGGCAAGTCTTTTTTTCATCTTCCTATTTCAAGACCTACCTTAAAGCAAGAGGGCCATGGGAACTGGAAACTCCAGATAGAGCTTGTCCTGCTGTTGGGAAATGGATGTTTCATCTGCGGGACCTGCTAGCCAAAGCCCTTCTCAGTCTGGCTCTGAAATTGTCCACATCACTGCAGGGAGAAGTTCACTGTCAGGTCTTCTCTGAAAATGGAAAGTACATAGTGAAGAAAGGAGCAAAAGGAAGATGGATTTCACCAGATGTAGCCATCTAAAAGCAATAGACTGTGTTTTTTAGTGAGGCATCTTGGTTCCCTCCAAAGTCATGAGACAGATGGACACTTTAGATTATTCCCACACTACAGCAAGTGAGATAAATCTCTTTCTGAGGGTGTCAGTCTCTTCTCTTTTTCTCAGCTGGCTCCAAAGGAAGCCTTATGTGACAAGTTCAGCAGGCATTGATTTGTAGTTGGATAAAATTGTGTCAGTCCACATAAGAGGGTATCAAGCTTTAGCAAATAGCTAAAGCCAAGACCCTACCTGTTAAGGAAGCTGGCCAGAAAGGGCTTCAGCCATCTGTAAAATCCCAAGACACTCAGATGATACCTACAAAGAATGTAGAGTGAGGTAGAGAGATTTCTTTACTTAATGCATTTTTCTGTATTTATATTGCTGCAAATTCCTCTTGCAGCCACTCTGTACCCTTGTGTTACTGAGCACAGCAGCTGCACAGCTCAAGCTGAAACTTGGAAGCCTTTTACCCTCTTGGGAGGCCCTCAAGAAAGGCAGGGAGGTCTCCTCCACTTGTGGGTGGTCTGGTGGATGTGTGCCTACTCTGAGGAACCAGCCTGCATCTGCCCTCTCAGTGGGAGCTGCTGCTTCATCTCCTTGGGCAGAGGAGAGTGGAGAACAGTAGTGCTTCACCTTTCTCCACGTTCATCTCACCTATGCCAAATTGATCTCTGTTTTTATTGTGTTGGTGATTCTTTTTATTTGTTATGTTCTTTAATGTTAGATAAATACATTTGGTTTTTATTTCTTTCTTTTCTTTATAGTTTAATGGCATTTTTTTAATGGCTCAGGCAATCTCAGGCTCTTCCCAAAACTGGGCAGTTTCCCATCAAACCCCCGCTGTGTGGGTGGGGTGGGGGCACGTCACGAGAGTTTTGCTTTTTGCCAATCTCCATCTGTTGGTAGGACAACTTGTACCCACTGTCTGGGGATGGCACTGAGGGTCTTGAAGGAAACAAATGAACAGGTAAGAGTTTTCTTGCTTTCTGTTTCTTCTCTTCACACAAACTGAGGACTACAGCACCCAGGTTCCACAGGTGTGTCTGGGATTGATTCTTCCTCCTCTGGTATCAGTAGAGTTGAGGGGAAATGCAAAACAGCTTTGTCTCAGCACTTGAAATGATTCTTGGTGAACATGCTGTGTTTGAAGAGTAAGCAATGTACATGGGAATGAAATTCCCCACCCAGCTGAGTGATGTGTCATTACCATCCTTCAGCCTAGTTCAAATACTTTGAGGCTGATGTTCAATTGCTGTAAATCATCAAAAGCTCCAACTGACAGGATCCAGACCTTCTGACCATTAGGCATTTTGTAATTACATGTTTGCAAATAGGCTGTTTTTAAAGTCCTTATGGGATCCTTTTAAAAAAAGAGAAACCGAAGACCACAACAGAAACAAAACAATTTTTTTTCTGTTTCCTTCTCCATTGCTCTGCTGCTTATAAAGCAGGGATATGCTTGACTTGGAACAGTGTAACATGCAAATTTTAATTAACATTAAACAAAAACCAAACCAGCCTCTCTTCTCACTTCAAGATGTAGATTCAGTTTGTAATTCCTGCTAGGTCGTGATGAGAGAAAGATACTGGATCATTTTTGGTGCGTTCCTTTGCATCCTTACTCAGATTCCTTTTTGAAGTTTACTGTATGTTACATTTTGGGAGTACATTTGGCAGTAAAAGGTGCATTTGTGTCCTCCAAGCTGGACAAAGGGACACCATGCTGGCATATCCCAGCACATCCAGCACAGGGAAAGGCTGGGCATGCGGAGACAACAAGTCTTCTGGAAAAAAGCCTTCTCCAACAAAGGATCTGTGGAAATCAGGAGAGCTTGTTCCTCCCTGAAATTAATTATCTCTTGATTTACTGTCCTTGTTTTCACTGAAAGACTGCAAAGAGAGTTGCACTAGGTAAGAAAAGGTGTGCATCAGTTTTTCACTCCTAAGGAAGGTTATAAGAGCTAACTCACAGTCCACCTGTTCACAGATACCTGGAGGATCTGGACAAAAGGGTTGTGCATGTGAATTTCTCTTCAGTGAAAAAAAAAAAAAAATCAAGGATAGTCTTCAAAGCAATTTAATGATGTGTGTTTTTCCATAGATCTCTCTCAGGGCGAATTGTCGGAGGAGTCTGGTGGTTCTTCACTCTCATCATTATCTCTTCCTACACTGCTAACCTCGCTGCCTTCCTTACGGTGGAAAGGATGGTTTCACCCATAGAGAGTGCAGAGGACCTGGCTAAACAAACTGAAATAGCTTATGGCACTTTGGATTCAGGCTCAACCAAAGAATTCTTTAGAGTAAGTCTGTTAAATCTCCTTTAAGTGCCTCATTTATGGGTTTCTGTTGTTTGGTTTTACCCGGCTCTAATAGCCATCCTGGTGAAAGCTGCTTTGTACAATCAGGACAGGCCTGAGCGCAAATTTTAATTTCAAAAACCATTTTATCAAAAATGGGTAATTTTGCTTAACCTGAAACATCTCAAGATGGAAAACCTGACCTCTGCTGTCATGGGAAGGGTTTTGTAACACCAGTTTCAGAGCCTCGGTCTGATGAGCAATAGTGCAGTCGTTGGCACAATATTTAGCAGAGAAGACTCTTGCAAGGAGTGATGCTCTTGACCTACTTGCTGTGCGTGCCCAGCTGGCAGCCGGTAATGCCATCCGACATCGGTGCTCACTTGCCAGAATGAGGGGGGATGGGAGGCCTGCGTTGCTGCTCATTCCTGGTGGAGCAGTGATTGCTGCCATTTTTTGTGTCTTCATTGCTCGCCTGTGTCTGGCTGTGGCTGTATCAGACAGTCACGGGTTAAAATTCAGTACCCCAGAACTCTGGTTTTCACCTTGGCTGGGGAAACACAGGGTTTGCAGCACTTGCAGGTAGGGGCAGGTGCACACTTTTATTTAAGATCATCCTTTCTGTCTCTTCTTGCCAAACCACAGGCTGAACTGCAGAGAGTTCAGTGAGAGGCATTAGGAACTCTAAATATGACCTCAGACCACTTTTATGCCTCTGAAAATGTTGTCCTGAAAAGCTCTTATTTCTGGTCTTTCCAAGGGTGAACTGAAATACTCAGGCCTTTCAGGGAGCTCTTGGTTCTCTCTCAGCAGTGCCAATCAGATGCCATTCAAACCAACATTTTTTTTGTATAGAAGAGTGGTCAGTGCTGCAGGACTAATTACTGCCTGTCACGCATGCTGGCCAGGTGTGAGCTGGAGGGAGAAGGGAGGCATAAAAACCCTTGCTGCTGTAAGCTGATGGAATACTGAGGTCTCCTTGGACAAGTACTCAGGGCTCTTTGAATTTATTTAGAATTTCAATACATTATCACATACACACATACATGTACATAGCATCTAATGTAAACCTGGAAGAGAATGCAAAGGTATTTTATGAAGCTTTTGCACTCTGCCTTACCTACATGTAATTTCTTCATATTAAAGAGATACTTAGTGATTCTTAATTAACCGTGGTAGCAGGTACATTAAAACAGCTTCTGTATATGCTAAAATCCTGTGAGATAAACACTGACCTTGTAAGGGTGATGTTAGTGTACAAAAATTTTTGTTCTGCTTAATTATCAACCCAAGGCAGTATTATCTCTACAGCAAAAATGAGTTGAGTGAACCTGTCAGGAGAGGTAGTACAAACGGATTAGAAATATTGTTTGCTGTTTATAGTCACTATACTGATCTTGGGGGGAAAATATCTTCTTTTGACTATCTTGTTACAGTTCATATAGAAAGAGCGATTGTATAGAGATGTTCCTTCATTTCCTTAATAGTTTGACACAACAAGGAACCCCCTTCGCATGGAGAGATCAAAGGAACGAGTGTTTCATGTGAAAGGATACAAAGTCTGGTAAATGTATGAATGCTTTGTTGTGCTCCTAATAGTCTTGAGATGAGCTGTGTCTCTCTCCTGGTGCTGGGAAAAGCAGGATTGTAAATGAGCTGATCTGTCAGGAGCTGCCAGCTCCATCAGGCCAGGATAGGGAGTTGGATGGGGACGGAGGAGAGCAGAGCCCCAGCAGTGTGGAGTGAGGCTGGATGGGCCAAGTGGGAAGGAGAATGAGCCCTAAGTGGTGCTTCTCTCTCTTTGGCATTCTCAAGGCACACAACATAATTTCAGTTGTATTAACTTTTGCAGAGTAGTTAATTTGAATAGAGTGATGCAGCCATGAAAATGTTGTAATTAGAGTCTTCAGCTGATTTGAAAAGGGCAAAAGCTTTGCCTTAGATTAAATGTGTATGTTCACATAAATACTTCATTGTACAGTCTTTATTAGTTACTTAATAAGATGGTAAAGGTGGCTGAAACTTGAAATAACTTAGAGGACTTAGGGAGTAACTTGTCTTTGTTGCTGGGCTGTGGCTTCACACAGGAGGTGCAGGACAGTCTCTCCAAGATCCCATTAAGAAACTTCTATGGGTATATCTCTTCCTAGAGCTGTAAAGCTAAAATGTTTCTCAGAGATACAATCAGATACTCATCTTAATGGGTGCTGTTGGCCTGTGGAAGGTGCCAGGCTGACAGCAGAAAGGAAAAAATTGCCTCCTGATGCATCATAAAGGTATGACGCACAAGTGAGTTTCAGATCCCCATCATCTTGTCTGTATGTGCTAGAAGGAGCTCCTTTAGAGCCTCCAGGCCATGACTCCCTTCTGCCAACCCCATTTCCAGACAGGATCACTTTTGAAGGTTTTTTTACAGTGTGAATACCTGAAACTGGACTAATACCAGCCTCTCAATTCAGATGAACAGATGGTAATGACTTTGAGCCACTTCAGACCTGGGCAGACTCCAGCTCATGACCTATTTTCCGGTCTTGGCGGTTTCCCTAAACATCGCCGTGTCTCCCGGGTTGATACTCTCCCCGCTCTGGAGGTTAAGCTGGAAACACCATTGCTGCTTGAGGCTTGCACAGTGACTGCTGTTGGCGTGACACTGCTCTCACAGTCCCAACACTGCTCTCACAATGCCAACGCTGCTCTCACGGTTCCAACACTGCTCTCATGGTTCCAACACTGCTCTCACAATTCCAACCAGAGCTGGTTTGTTGTAACAGTTTCACAGCAGACAGTGTTCACACTCTTCACTTGTTGGTGTTTCTCTGCATAAAGGGCATTTGTCCTACCAGTATATCCGAGATTCAGAGGAACCTTCCTGTATTCTCATGGTTATTGCTTGTTTCTGCTCAAAAACATCTTACATTTTGCACTAATTAGCTTATAAAGGCGTTTAAATGGCAATCAATAGATTACATCAATTCCCTTTTAGCTTTCAAAGGGCACCCATCCATATTGAAAAGGAAAAGAAAGAACCTCTCCTGAGACATTTATTAACACACGGTCTCAAATTAAGGACTCCAGAGTACCTCTTTCTTGAACACGGATGAAGGCATGTATGAGAAAGATGTTTCGGATCCCTAAGATATTACTTTTAAGGGTGTATCCGGTAGAATTAACATCTTCTAATACATTCAATTAAAGTTTCAGCATATCTGAGCAGTTTATCAAATCAATATAACACCATTTAATCCAAATTTAGTATTGAGCCTAATACCACACTCTAATACATTTCACCTCCAATATGCATATATTCAAAAGGCATGACCTTTACAACCAATTAGTGATTCTTGTCTAAACTTGGCTGTGTTTAAACTTCAGTAGAAGCAGAACATGTTTGTAGACATACATAAATTGCCCTTCAATTTATGGTGGTTTCTTTTAATTGATAGCAGATATCTGTGTTAAGAGGCTTCTGCAAAATAACTTGCCAAGTGTGTGTTTGATCATTGACAAACACAGCTGACCTTCTGGTACACTTCACTGACAACTTGCGTAGTTAATCAGTGTTAACTAAATTAAGGAAAAAAAAAGGTCTCAAAAGAATGTTATTTTATTATAGAAATTTTTCTTTGTGTATTTCTCAGCAATAGTTTAAGGATGTCCCCAATGAAGCAACTCAGCTGCCTTGTGGCTCTCCCATGCCTCAGGTGGAATGACTTGCTGCCCTGAAATCAGTTCTTGATTTTTTTCTCCTGGAAATGTCATTAATTGCCAGGCCTGTTAGGAATTTCAGTGGAAAGGCCAGAGATCCTTTGGGCATCATGGTGGTTCCTGCTTACAGTTGGTTCATCAGTTTCCTCAAAAAGTCATTTTTTCCAAACCAGGTTCAGATGTGAGGTCTTTCTGGACTTTGTCTGTATATAAAATACGTATAAAATCACAGTTTTTAAGACACAGGAAGTCATGCTAAGGATGGCCCCTTAAGATGTTCCCCATTTTGATCTCTTGGTTTCATCAAATCAGAATAGTTCAGCAGGAGCAGATAGAAAAGCATGAGATGCGCTGGCAAGAAGCTTTGCATGTCTGGTTGCCCATGCTGAGGAAAGGTGCTTTGACACAGAAACAGCTACCAGAAAAAGCTGTAAATGGGAGGGGGACTGGTGAGGCATCTCTTGAAAAGAAATTTAAGTACCAAGTTGTTCAGCTAGTAACACCAAAGCCAACATAGAAAACAATTCACTCAAAGCCAAAGAAAAAACACCAGACAGATTAGCACCAAAGCAGAAAATTAGCATTTATCTGAAAAAACAGTGAAAGAACAAATGAACTCCAAGTTCTTTTGAAATTAAAATAAAACATTCCTTAAAGCCAGTTTTGAAATACCTTCTGCTAAAATCCGCTGGGGTAACTCGGAGTGTCGGGCTGTGGGAGGAGGAGCTCTGGTGGCACCAGTGGGTCTCTGCTGGCTGAAAAGAGTCGAGTGCCACTGGTCCCCCCAGCTGGCAGCATGCAGAGAGGATTCCCCATTCAGGTGCCTCTGACTGTGGCAGACGAGGCCAGTGCCAGTCAGGCAGCCAAGCAGGAGCACAGCTCCATCGCAGAGCCTCCAGAGAGAACGAGGAATTATGACTGTAATGCATTCAGAAGCACCAGTGTGTTACACCCTGTTGTAAGTTAAAGAGCTCAGTGCTTTCCTCTGATGATAAGGTTGTGTGAAGACGAGAGGGAAATAAATTCCACCAGCAAGCAGTTTAGGTAAGGAGAAGCCTTGGGTTATACACCCGTAGCTGCCATGCAATTTTTATGCATTCTGTGCAATCAAATGGTATTGAGATCATCATTAGAGCCTATTAAAAACACCATCGTGAACTCTGTGCGTGCAGCGCTAAGGGTTTCATCTGTAGTTAAACTCTTTGATTTTTAATTTCAAAATTTATGTTGCTAGTGAAGATGAAGGACTTGTTTCTAGCACAGCAGTCATACAAATGCTTTGCTTTTGCCTTTGGATAAAACTATGATTAGCAGTTTGGAGCTTTCTGTGTTCTTGACATTGAGCAAAACAACACAGTCATCGTAACAAATTCCTGACAAAAATATTGAAGTGTGATTGTATTTATGGGCTTTAAAGACTAGAACATCACAGAAAAGTAATAGCTTCAAAGATGAGTTGTATAGATCTGATACGCAACATGGCAGTGGTTAATCAGAAAAAGTACTGTAGTTTAACTGTTTTTCCACACAGAAGGTATGAAAATTTTATTCACCCATATATTCTCTCTCTCTTCCCTGTGTGATATAGGTGGGAGCATGTACGAATATTAAAAGGTGAATGTATGTGTGCAGAGGGATCAGAGCCTCTCCATTGCATGGGTGATAGATGGTCTGCTTGTGGGGTTCGTTTAATCTCTTGAACCTCCTTTCTTCCACGTGGCCAATAGGCAGTTTTAAAGGCAACAGGAAATCAAATGTGACATAATTGCAAAAGAAATGGTTTTCCATGAAGTGATCTAATGTCTTTAGGCCTATAGATTGGAGAGGAAAATGTATCCTTACGGGAACTAAAATTAACAGCTCATCCATCATCCGCTCCTTGGAAAGGAAGCATTTGAATGGTGCTGGGCTTAAGGGGGCTGAACCATTTTATTAATTTCAGCAGGCATGCCAGGATTTAGCAAAGCTTTCAGTCAACACTTAGTAACAAATATTTGAATAAATCTCTCCATTATCTTCAATAACAGATGGCATTTGTCTATCAGCTCTTCTTGTTTGTGGTTTAGGCTTTCCAGTTCACCTCTGTCTCCATACCAAAGGCCAGGTGGTTGAGAGGGGCTGCAGCCTGTGGAAGGGCGGGCACAGAGGGGCTGCAGCCCATGGGAAGCCGGGCACAGCAGCTCGCAGTGGGTTAACACCATAACTGTGTCTGTACCACAGAGGCAAAGCAGAGAGTGCCTGGGGGGAAAATCACTTGCTGTTTGAATGCTCTACTTTTTGGAGAGCAGCTCTATGATAATGATAATGACATTGCTCAAGACAGCGAGGACCCTGGTTTTTCAAGTCTCTCCTACTTTATGTAATGCTGCTGTGTCACATTAGTACATGCTTATTAGGGATTCATTTAAAATACATGGGTGCTGATAAATTACTCACAGCACTGCTGCTGTTACTTTTGCATAATTAGAGAATACATGAAGGTTTAGAAACTCTAATGATGTGAATATGAAACATCCCCTCTTGCAGTCCGCTGGGATTTCTCCATCATTGCCTGTATATTGGCCTTTTCTGTCTGGAGCTGAAAACTCATTAGACCTGACAGTGTTCAGATCGTGTGCTGGAAATGCCGTTCTCTGTTAATTTATTACAGGCCAAATCCAGAGCAGGGCTGGTTGTGCTGCTCAGTTGCCCAGACAAGACAACTCTGCTGAATATGTCACTGCTGGAAAGATGCCCCTTAGCCTGAAGGCTGACGTAAGCCTCCCTCCAGCCAGCTCCAGTGTGTGCTGCTCCTGCTCCCTGAGCAGACAGACAGACAGACAGACAGGCTTACCCACCCAGCCTGTCACCCCCCTGGCGCTGCTTCCTTGGGGCAGGCACTGCCCGAGCGCTGGCTCTGTCCATGAGTCACAGAGGATTTACAAAGGCAGCTTGTCTCTGGTAAAGACTTTCATTTTAATTTCCCAATCAGCATTGCAATGAGGAGGAATGGATGGCAGCAATAAAGCGAGGAGATGAATATAGTCTGAAGTTCAGTGTTGTGCCAGGAAAGGACGTCTTAAAATCTTGATTTACATTCTGCTGCTCAGACTGTTACTGGCATGTCAGCGACGTCTGGTTGCAGCCGGAGTGACTCTCTTCTTGTCTGTTTGTGTGAGCAGAGCTCACTGCAGAAAAGATGCCTGTTAAAGCAGCTCCAGCACATCACCCGCCTGCTGCCAAAGGTCACACTTTCAAAAGGACTGTGATGCACAGGGAGAAAGTCTCAAAACACAACTCCTACAGTATTGTATTTTTTCTGTTAGACACTTCCTTTTGTAATCAGGCCACTGTCTGTGTCAGGTGTGGAAAAACTAATGATGCTGAAGCCTGGAGGGGTTTTATTAGGCTGCTTCACCAGCTGTTTGGGTGGGCAGCACTGCTGTGGACTGTCCTTCCCCAAAATCACCACCTCCACCAGCCCCCTACTGGACCCCCCATCTGTCAGCCCCATGCAGGGGTTGTCTGCATCTTGACATAGAGGATTCTAGAGGAAAGCAGCAGCCCTGGGGTTTGTAGGCCTGATCCTTCTGCTCTCTGGGATTCTTTTGCCCCAGCTGGGAAAGCAAAGTGCTATTTCCAAAGTATAAGTTATCATTTGAGCAAGAAACAAACATGACAATGCTTGGCTGCAAAATATTATTAATCCCCAAGTCACCCTTTCTTTTATAGGTGTGCATACACTCTCAGAGGTCTGTGTGTTCCTACAAAAATACAGACTAGTTTACATGTGCGTGCTTGAACCTTGCTTTTCTGTGGCATCCCACAAATTCATAAACTGTGGGTAAAGTTTGGTCGACTTGGGGGTTGGCCTTGCTAGAAGAGATATGCCCTGACCTACTTTCTTTTGCCGAGAATGTAATAAAAGCAAGAGGTTCATGTAATGATGGGATTGATTTTTCTGTCCATATAGGTAAGTAAATTGCTGGCATCACAAGTTATCTGTGGCTAAAAGCTGTGACATTGATCTATTAGACTCTGCCCTATGACCTTCAGTAAATGACATCTCCGCTTTCATGTCCTCACTGGGGAAAGGGGACTAATGGTGCCCTCTGGCCTTCATGAGACCTATTTTTACCTTCTCAGTAAAGAGCTTGGAAATTTCAGGCAGAGGGACCTTACTAATAATATTTATCATGTTCTTATTACTCATGTAGCATCATTAGGCCAGCCTCCCTGTGCTCCAGGGCTGGGATTGGGCTGAAGGCTCCCACCAGTGTCCCTCACTCCCCCCAGAGGCAGCTGTGCCAGGGATGACCCAACACCAGGCTTGGGGGGGAGTGGGAAGGCATCAAATCAAAGCCGCATCTGAACAATCAATGCAGTGGTGCCACTCCATTGCAATTGGCTGTATTAGGAGTTCAAGCAAGCCACTGCCTAAGCCCCATGGATCTCAGTGGGGCCCCAGCCAGGCAGCAGCAGTGGTATCAAGGCAGTCTCTTAGCAATTTTTTTCATTCCTGTTTAGTAACTTGTTTTTTAATGGTTCATAAGCTTCTGGATTCATTAGCTGCTGCAGAAGAGCTAATTGCACATGTGGAAGAAAAGCAATGAGTGATGATAATGAAGCTACGGTTCACACTGAACTGCCCAAGTTCATTCCAGTGAGGCGTGCGTCTGGATAAAGGCGGCATGTATTATTCAGATTAAATACCTGCACTGATTTTAGTATGGACCTTTGTGTTTTGTGTCAGCAACATCTGTCTGACTTAAGGGCTGTAAATTTCCCTTGTTATGGAGCTGTAATGTAGTCAGAGGGCTGGTGCAGCCAAGGCGAGTCTTAAGTCTGCTGCTTTAGGACCTTTATTGATGTCTCTGCCTACCTTTATGTGTGTGCTGTGATCAGGATGCTCCACATGCTTCTTTATTTTGCTACCCTTTGTTTATCACTCTTAGTTTTGAGGGCAGAGGTAAAAAAACTAACATCAGTATAATCTAAAACTTTTTAAAGTGTAAAACAGAGAATATATAACTGGATTTTTAAAATAAAATTGATTTGGGTGATTGGATAATCAACAACCCTTACCTATAAGAGAACATTTTGAGCTTGACTGCTGAGAAATCACTTCCATGTGCCTGTCATAAGAATATAAGGACCATTATAGTAATTTTTAATAAAATATCCCAACAGGGTGCACAAGGAGGCATTTTGAAGAAGACCTGCAGGTTGTGGAGGAGGTGGCAGGGAGAGCTAAGTGTTCTAAAATAGGTAAAGGACATCCCTGTAACATACTTGAACTACAGAGGAAAGATATGCTGCTTCCTTCCAACACAGCAACTTTACCCCTACTCAGTAGTGGAGGAGGTGACACAATATCGCTTTTAGCAGAAGTGTGAGACAGATGTCTGCAGAGGGGGAAGGGAATTCGGTCAATGGGAGAAGGCTTCAGGTATTTTAGAGCTAAATTTAACCAATGTCAAGGAATTGTCCGAGATGTGGTGGGCTTTGCTAGGTATCTCTAGGTGATTCGGGATGTGCAAAAGTGAAACCAAGGTACCTGGTTTGGGTCAGCTGGAACCAGGTTTGTGGGCACTGGATTTTTTGGTTGTTGGATGGATTGAAGAAATAGCTGCAGCCTCAGGTAATCTCATCTTCCCGTGCCTGTATCACTCACCCAGCCCTGACTGGCCACGCTTTTTGATGCTGCCTCACACTCGGGGTTTGTTTGATTTTTCCTTTCACTATTGGAGCCAACCACACATCAAAACTAGGAGAATTAGAATGAAAGACAGTGTTCAAATTGTGGACTGATTGAATTGGCGTCTTCTTTTCAAATGAATGCATTGCTACTCAGAAGCAACGTGTATTTAGGTGCCAATTAGTAATGGGCCAAGTGAAGTGAGTCCTTGGCACGAGAGCTGCTGGCTCTGCTGACATGGAAGGGATCTGCCTGCACCCTTGGCTGAGGTGTTTGTGGCTCATACTTCTGCAGAAAAAAATATCCAAATAAAGAAAAAAAAGCCAGCATTACTGACAAAGCAAAGGCCAGTTCTATTTATATCTGCAGTAAGGCTGTGATAATGAAAAGACACTTTAATGTATCCCAGGGCCTAGATGAAACATGGAAAATGTTGCTTTTAAGAAAAAAATGGTAATAATATCCCCTTGAAATCCCAAGGAAATGTGTGTGGCAGACTTCTGGAGAGCAGTATCAAAGAAATAGGAGTTGCAGAGCACAGGGAGTTACTGCAGTTATGGGCTTTGAATTGGCTTAAATCTATGCTTTTAAGTTTTTTTTCTAAGTATCTCTTTAAATGTAACACTTTATTGACAGGGAAAATGTTTTACTGCTACTGAACTCTAGCAACAGCACAGATCTGTCAGACCTTACCTTATTTTGGAGTGTAAATCCTTTCTCTGTGGTTGCTTCTGCTGTCTGGCCCCTCTTATGGGTGTCAGACTCCTGGGGGGGCTGGGAGAGGCAGTGTGAATATCTGCAGAGGGGGACAGATGGGTAAGAATGTTCTTTCAACACAGAATTTGGAGCTTTATAGTTAAAAAAGGAAAGACATTTTTCTTTTCTGTAAGTCCTTTAGGGGCTTCTGGGGTGGTTGGGTTTTGTTGAGGCAATTGGAAAAAAGGAAAATATTTACTAAAAATACCATCTTTCATTTCATCTCATTGCATCTTTGACCAGCTTTAATCAACTGGTTGTTTCATGGCATTGAGCAGGTGTAAAATATGGCTCCAGGGGCAGAAAATGCCCTCGAGAGTTGCTCGGCATGTGTGCAGGTGTCCCAGCTCCTCTGGTGGCGCTGTCCCTTTCTCCAAGAAGCCTAATCATAAGTAATTACTTTCAGCTTACTATGAATTTAGGTGAATCCATAATTCAAGCAGGACTCAGTGGCCAGAGCCCATCACATCCCTGGTCCTCTCTCCCAGGACTCCTGGGGTCCTTGGCCAAACTGTGGTCCAAAACCAACATCTGCCTGGTGCATTTTATATTAACCTTTCTCAGTCAATACATGCTTTGTTCCTTTCTAGCTTGCATTTTTTCTACTATATTTTAGATCAGACTGCTAGTCTTATTTAGTTAATTTGATAATAACAGGATATTATGAAAATCCCAGTTGACAGAAGAAGAGGTGAACAATGATCATATAGAAATGGGAACTGATTTTTAACTACATCCAGAAGAGTTAAATGAAGGCAGCAGACTGTAAAGCCGAGGCTATTTGTTGAGGATGAAAGGAGATCAGGTTTTCAGTTGTAGAATTTGGTTTTCTGAAGCATGAATGATGATATTCACCCTTTGCCCTTGGAGCAGGGAACGTGCTTTGTTTGGACCATGTGCAGCCCTGAGCATGCTGTTGGCACTCATCAGATAACTGTGATTATTAACAATGCACAGATGCACTGGCCATTGCTTTCAGGTAGTCAGGCCAGCTGGAAAGAGTATGAAAAAACTTATTACAGACAGGTATTCAGGTGTGAGTTAAAAGACTGAAAGGAAAAGAAATTCTGGTTTATCTGTGTAATTAAAGGCACACTGCAGAAGAAAACAAGCAAAAGCATACGTAGTACATGCACAATTTGGAAGGCTCATCACTTCAGCTTGCTGAGAGGTATAAAGGGAGAGAGTAAAGATGGTTTCCTACCTTCCTTTTGTCCCTTAAGTGCCTATTTGCCAATATAAATGGCCAGGTGTGTTTGTATTATTTATGTTAAAAAAGAAGATGAAGGTTGTAAGGAAGAGAACCTTGAAACTAAGACACATCGGGATTGCCCCTGCTCCTGCAGTCTCTGTGTTGGCTGGCCCAGCTGTTTTATGTTCCCTTTGTGCCCGAGGGAGCTGCACAAGAAGGGCTGGCAGGCTGGCCACGGGCAGTGCGTGGGACACTGTCTGTGCTGCCACCTGCACAGGTGCACAGCTGTCACACTGCTCCGCTGCCCACAGGGCGCAGGAGTGGTGGCAGACACTGAGACGGTGACAGCACTTCTGGTGTCCCTGGGATCCGCACAGCCCCTCTGGCAGGTGCCTGGGGGCCGTGCAGTGCCCTGGGCAGCTCCCAGCAGGGCAGGAGGTGTGGAAATGCCCACATGCTTTAAGTGGGTTGTTGGAAAAGCAGGAGCCCCCAGTCAGTGTCCTCTCAGAGGGCACCTGGAGCAGGCAGGGATAAAGTGGCTCTTGGGGTGTTCTGGCTGCCAGCCCATGGGTGCCTGGCCCTGAGCCCCAGTGAGATTCCTCCTTGAGCAGGATGCATGGTCCTGCAGTCAGCTGAGGCTTGGCACTCCCTGGCAGGAGCTGAGCTGCCACACTCCCTGCTCAGCTCAGAGCCGCCATCCTCATCTCAGGGTATCCGGTGTTTGCTGTTGTGGTGAAAGGTCAGGAAAATCCCGATTCCTTCTTTCAACTGTGTAAGAACCTTTTCAGGCCCTGCTTCCATCCCTCTTCACCCTGATGCTGGGCAAACAAAGCCATAGAGCCCCTCTTTGCCAGGAGATGCTCTCTCTTGCTTGTTTTCACACCTACCACTCAGCCAGCTCCTCTTGTAGCTGGGCTGTATTGTTGTCTGTCTGATTTCCTGTTGTCAATTGGGCTGATTTTAATTGGTTTGCATTTTCAGTTGTTTTTCAGTTCATCAGGAAGAATAATTAAAATAAAATCTTGCCCTCCATGCTCCTCTATCCACTGAAGCAACACCAGCTGAGCATGTTAATCTGAGGAGCAGTGCAGGCAGGGCTTACTCCCTGTGAAGTGTTTGGAGGCTGGTTGTTAAGCATTACATTATTCAAAATGCATTAAATTGCCCTGAATGAGGATGAAACATGTCTCGATCATCAAGCTGATGGACATTAGCAGTCTTCCACCACAGGTTTGCTAAATTTGAACTAGATTTAGCTGCTGCCTGCTCTCATTCCTATTCTGCAAGGAAAGCTGTGGACAGGGAACTGGCAAGGAGTAGGAGGCATAAATTCGAGGTACCCACAACTTGGACTGAAAGCCTTATATAAATCCTTGGGATTTCTAGACTTTAGAGAAATGCAGTTGGCATTACTTCCTTCTGTTGACCAAGCAGGAAAGTTTAATCTATAGTTCAGGATACAAATTCTTGAGAGTCTGGAGGTGGCTATGAGGTCTGAGGGTGGCTTAAATGTTACTGGTGGGGAAGAGGGAGAAGATGAAGTAACACATTTCTCAATATTTCCAGGTTTACAAAACTTGTATGCTGAGCTAGAGTCTGTTAGGGTTTGCTCAGTCTCAAAGCAGGGAAAGCAGAAGAAAATAGAGGTGACATGCAGTTAATTGGTGATTTTTTCAGCTTGTTGCTAGTATTTGTATTTGCTGTCTTTTATGTAAAATGGGGAACTAAATTTTGAATGTTTGACTATTGATTCATAAAGGATTTTGTCATTACTATTTATATCCCTTGTGTGAGCATCTCTATTAGCATCCATTAGAATTCGGCCTCCTGTATCACAGATCTGCCATCGCCGCTGTGTAAAGCACCCTGCTGCCTTGCTGAAAACCTGTAATAAGCAAACATCAGCCCTTCCTAGCTACAGTTAGCTTAAAAAAGCAATGCTGAGAGTTTTTGTGAAGAGGCCATGATGGATGAGCTGGGATTTCCCACCCTCCCTCTGGCTCAGTAGCAGAGCAGCACGCAGGTGGATAAACCCAGCACAGAACAGGAGCCGAGCGCTGGGATGGGCACACACTGTTGCTCATTCCGAGGCTGCCAGTTACTCAGCAATCGGTAGAATAAATGTCTGAGCTATGCTTCTCCTTCCCCAAATGTTTTGTGGTTTGGTCTTTGTTCAGGGGGCAATGTATGTCTCTCTGAACTACCCTGACTTTTTTTATTTGTTAGCATTCATCATTTGCAAGGTGTCATTATACCCCTAAGCCAGCTAAGCCCAGGGAGCTCGATCTTGCCAATGTGAGTCTTCATTTCCCTCCTTTTGTCTCTCCCAGAGGTCAAAAATAGCCGTGTATGAGAAAATGTGGTCATACATGAAGTCGGCTGAGCCCTCGGTGTTCACCAAGACGACAGCGGACGGGGTGGCGAGGGTGAGGAAGTCCAAGGGGAAGTTTGCCTTCCTGCTGGAGTCCACGATGAACGAGTACATCGAGCAGCGCAAGCCCTGCGACACCATGAAAGTTGGCGGCAACCTGGATTCCAAGGGCTATGGTGTAGCAACCCCCAAAGGCTCAGCATTAAGGTGGGTGGAATAATATAACAATATCCATGTTGTTATAGTATTCCACCTACCCTGATGTATTGTGTTGTCATTTTCTTTCTTGTGGATTTTGAGGTAACTTAAAAGTTTAAAATCTTCAATATTCCATGGAGTTAAATAAGACGGTAAATTATGGTTTCATTTATTTAATGCATCCATTTTTTGTGTTCTCTTCGTGTTGTCCTCTCTGATTGTTTGTTGCTGTTTTAATTTTACAGTTCAATGGCTTTTTCAATTTAAATGGTAAAAGCCAAGTTAACCTGCCATATGTGACGAATGTTAACTGCATGATGTGGTGTTCTTGTTACTTTTTTCTCAAAGACGATTTCCCCATCCCGCACACTTCAGTTTTGAGCAAATGTTATCCTCCATGCCACCTTCCAATATTTAACCCTGTATTTGCTGTACAGACATTTTGATAGCTCCACGTTCTGTGAAATTTTAGCCAATTTGTCCTCTTGTGCTCCTTTTTTTATACGTTACGATTTCCTAAGCATTTGTGCATTTTTTCTTACAAGTTATGTTTTATCGTTTCAAGAAATGCTGTTAACCTGGCAGTATTAAAACTGAATGAGCAAGGCCTCTTGGACAAATTGAAAAACAAATGGTGGTACGACAAAGGAGAGTGCGGCAGCGGGGGAGGTGACTCCAAGGTCAGCCTCAATGTCACCACAATCGGGTACCTTAGCAAAGAGTAATCGGCAAGGCTGTTACTTTGCTTCTCAAGAAAAAAAAAACTCAAAAAAGAAAGCAGATGAAAACTATTTCACTAATTGTGGTGGGGGAAAAAAAGCAATTTTCTTGCTCAGTAGCTGTTTCAAAGAAACGGTCTTATTTAATATCATCAGCAGGTTTGGTTGAGCTTGGGAACCTTATTTAACTAACAGATAGAAAGTCCAGTGTTGGTGGGAACTGTGCAGAGTAAATCAGTGAGGTAACTGTACAAGAAACCAATGATCACCTCTGGCCAGAGGGCAAGGCTTTGGTCTCATCCATGGTTTAGCTGTGATACAGAGTGGGTTTTGAGAGTCTTTTTTTTGCCAGGACCAGCTGTGCCAGCACAGCCTTGGAGGTGAAAGGTCTCCTGTTTCCTTTGCTCTTTTGGGGAGTCTTTAGAGGTTTTGCCTGGAGTATTCAAATGTCACATTTTGTACAGCACTGACCAGTCTTCTGCACACTCCTGTGCAGGAGCCCTGCATCTGTGTTTGACATGCCTTTGATACAGATGTGGACCCAAACCTGGCTCCCGTGACAGCAGTGGCAATGTTGTCACCGCCTTCTGCTGAGGCTCCCCCCAGCCTTGCAGGCAGCCTGTGCTGCAGCTTCACCAAGTTGCTTCAATGAGCTCATGTATTGCAGAAGTTAACTAGCGTGCTTCCCTCTTGCCAAGCTTGCCCTGTGTGGGACTGGCAGTCTCTGCAGTCTTTAATCCGGTGAGGAGAAGCTGTAGCTAGAGTTGGCTGGGTACTCTTGGCCACCTTGGGTGCAGGAATTACCAAGAAAATTAATTTAAATGGCATCGCTATACTGAAAAGTACTGAAATCCATTTTCATAGTGACACTCTCCTACAGCTAGTAAAACCAGTTCTTTAGGGAGCAATAACTCCTAATCTCTCTTATAAAAATGCTTCAGCTTTGGTCCAAAATCAATAATAACAGTAAACTGCAGTTTCGGACAATTACTGCAAATTACTGCTACATTCTATTAATAAGAGTTGCTTACAGTTGGCTACATAGGAAATTGCTCAGCTCGTCATGTCTGCTGTTACCAAAAGCCACTGTGTAATATTAAAGGAAGGAAAAGCTCTCGAATTCGGGTTGGTTCAATAGCTGGAGGTCTGCAGTGCTCAGCAGCAGCCTGGAGATGAGCACAAGCTTTTTTATGCCTTTTAGCTCTGCTGCTCATCCTTCACAGAACATTTTTATATGTCATACTTGCCAGTATATTAAATGTTTAATATTCTCCTGGGATCCAGCACCTCATTGTCCAATGCTGCCTCCCTGAAAGAAAACTCTTTATACAAACCAGCTTCAATGAACTTCATTGCTTCAAGTTCATTGAATTAAACCCAGTCAATAACACAGCCCTAAGGAAACTAAAAAGGGCTTTTTAAATGATCGTGATTAGGGCAGAGCCATCCTTCTATTTTCGCTTATGCTGGAAGATGTTTTACAAAGAGCAGGCCCTGATCTATTTAGCCGGCCCTTGGCCTGGTCAGGCAGTGTGGAGGGAGCGGAGCCAGGGGTGCTGTGAGAACATGAGTTGGTACCCGGAGAAGAGGGAAGGGGAGCAAACACAGTAATGTGTGTTTTGCTGGTTTAGTCCCAAGTACAGTCTTTCTGCAGTTGGTTGTAACATGCTGTGGTGAAGGACTTGTTTGAGCTACAGCCATCGGCTCTTGAGGCCCAGCTGAGCTGGCAGAAATTCCCAGAGAGGAGAACATGGGGTGGAGAGGACCTCCCACAGAAGACTAAGCTAAGGGGCGTGGGGAAGGGTTAGTGGCTGTTTCTAAAGCTGTGGTAGATCAAAGGGCTTTTTTGCTGTGAAGTGGCTTTTCCTTTGAGGTGGTTCTGAGTGCTGTGGGCTGTGATGCAGTGGACAGGTGGTGCCCTCCCAGCACACCCCCATCGCTGGCCAGCCCAGGCCGTGCCCAGCCCAGCAGGAGCCCCGCTGCCCTCTCGGGAAAGGTGAGCTCCAGGCCTGCCCTCTGGGCACTACAGCTCCAAGGGTTTCGCTGGCCTCTCTCTCCTCCCTGTCCTCCCACCAGAAGTGGCCCTCAACATCTCATCCCGTCTCTCCGGTTAATTGTTTCTATGAACACGGCTTCGTTTGTAGAGCATTCAGAAGAGTCGCTACAAAACTGTTATTTTTTTCCCTTTTACCTTAAAGGAGGGGGCAGCCAGGGGAATCAGGATGGGGTGGTGAAGGTGCCTGAGGTGGAGATCCAGACCTTGCCCCCCTGTCAGGGTGACCATTGCTCACTCGGGGCAGCTCTCTCTAGCGGCTGAGCTGACAGGCTCCTCTCTCAGCTCCCCCAGTAGAGACCCGGCCTTGGGAAATCGCTGCCCCGCGTCCGCAATCAGCCGCCTCCTGCCTCCTACAGCGAGCTGTGTGTAGATGTGAGTCATGTCAGACTGACAGCGCCAGCTTCTTAAGCTGAATCCCTCTGTGGCTGATATTTTATCTCACGCCGAAAGCTGGAGGTAAGTATGAGCCTGTTTGCTTGTGCCAGTGCCCGTCATTGTACTGCGATGGACCCGCTCACCTCTCCCGTGCTCCTTCCCCTGCGGTCTCGCATGTGGTGTGCCTGTGCTTGGAGAGGAATGATTCTGAGTTGTGAGCTCATCTCTTGTTACCATATCTTCATCGCCATTGGAAAATTAAACAGTGACTTCCTTTTCCACAAGGATTTTCAGTCTTGCAGCAGGAAAAAGAAAAGGTATTCGATTGACTTTCTGCAGGTTTTTAATCTGTTGGGTTACACAGAGTGCAAGGTTAGGCCTGTGGCCATGCCGTGCTCCTGGGATTCACCTGTAATTCAAGACTAAAGAGACTGTGCTGTTTTAATGAGTTTGTTTTGAAGGCCTCAGCTGACGTGTCTTGTTTTCAGTGCCACCAGTCTGTGCCAGTGCTGGTGTGGAGCAGAGGGTGCCAGTGTGCTCTGCAGTGCCTTAGCTGTTGGTACTGCCCTGGCGAAGGGAATTACCCCATTTCTGTGGTGGTCCTTATTTAACAAGTCTGAAGGGGAATATGCTCCACCCGTACGTAATTTTTCTGGGATGCATGTCAATATGTGTGGGCTGACTTGGCTGGTGCAGACATTCTGGTACATGCATCAAAACTTGTTCACTCAGCCCTCCTAAATGAGTGTGAATTTAGTTTCATGGCAAAATCATCTTCTCTTCAAATGCTCTTATATATGCGAGCTGAGTTCTCAATCGTGAGAGAATACAAAATAGCAGTTGAAAAAAAAAAACATATTCCAGGAAATATGTTGAGTGTATTACAAGTTTGGAAACTAATTATTTTGTTTATTATACAGTCCTATCATCTTGGAGCTGAGTGATGGCTGAATAGGAATTTAACAAGAATTAGACAAAAGGGGATGCAGACGGCGGTCGCAGGCTGAGTGACTTAAGTGAAACTAATTATTCAGTTGCATAGGAACAATTTTCTGCTAAGATAAACTTCTATAGTTCTGCTGTTGATAGATTTCTTGTATTCTTCTACCTTCACGGTAACATTTAGTGACAACCAACATGGAAGGAGAATGTTTGAATGCAGCTTCTCACCAACTTCGCATGCCAAGATTCCTTCCTAATTATTTGATTTAATTTCTCTAATATATTCTTTTTTTAGGCTGATGCCTCTTTTGGAGTACATCTGAGAAATGGCATGCAATGTAATACTATTTCATTTTTCAATTGTTTCTTTTTAATCATAGGATTACTTTTCCAATGTGCTTGTGGAGTTCTGCCCTCAGAGCTGTGCTCCATACAATATCCCGTTCCCAAGCCCTTTGGAGCTGTGAGTGTGGCCATTAGCTGATGGGATCTGTTCCCCATGTCTATGTGCTGTTTTGCTCTGATACATTCTCAGCACAGCCGTTAGCATTTGCGGCATAATTTTTTTAAGTGGCATATTTTTAGAAGAAATCTGTTATGCTTTATTTTAGATGATACCTGATGCCTAAAGAGCACCATTGCCAAACATGTCGTGCAGAAAAGAGAACATTTGGGGAAATGGCTATCTTAAAAAGATGCAGCACAATTTATTTGAGCAATTTGTTTGAAATTATGTTCATCAGCATGAATTTCCTTGTCATCCATTCCAAAGGCCTGGGTTATGAGCTGTAAAAAGATAAAATGGCTGATCAGAGCCAGTGACAGTAACACAGAGCTAATTCATGCTCAGAGCTGGGAAAGTAATATAAAATTATTGTGTTGTGCAAATTAGTGACAAAGCAAAATAATGCTTTAAAAGGAAGACACCAGAATATTGGTTTAATTGACAGCTATTACTTTATAGTGTATTAGGAAAAAATACTGTGTATATTTTGTGCCAGTGATGAAGTCTTAATGCTCTAGGAGTTCATTGGAGCATCTCACATAGAGCACTGCCAAGGAGGGCAGAGAGCCTGCTCTGGTTTGCAGAAATGACAGCGCTGTTGTGCAGCTTGTTGAGGATATTTTCCTGGAAATAGTACTGGCAGACTCAGCACAACAATTTGGGAAGAGTGGGTTGCCCACACTGGGAAGGAGTTGGTGGAGTCAGGGCTGGTGGTATCTGAGAATTGGGAACTGTTTAGTTCTGCCAGTACAACCTTTAGCATTATGAGGAGTGGCTTTGCTGCCTTGCCAAAGCCAAACCTGAGTGTGCAAGGAGATCTGTTTGTGCGGCATTAATTGTGGCAGATCTGGGTCTTATGCAAGGACGCCACGTCCTGCCTTTATGGCCGCAAGAAATCTTAAAGAAAGACTTGTTACTTGTGCACTCCTTCTGATAGTACCTGAGGTGCTTAACAGTTAATTTCCATAGATTGCTTGCATGAGTCATTTATCCTGCGCTGTAAGCATCGGTATGGGAAAAGTCAAGGCGGAAGGCTCTGTGGGACTGGAAAAGGAAAAAAGGAAAACCAGCAGCTGGAAGTGGAGCTCCCAGCAGCAGGAGCTGGGCCCTTCCTTTGAACATCTCCCTGGGGTTTTGGGCTTGGTTGTTTCTCTTTAATAGTAAGTGCTGTCATTTAACATACAAAGGGAAAAGTAAATGCCTTTCTTCTTCTTCTTCTTCAAAGTGACTCTAATGTTTCAGCATTGCGCTCACGTGGACGCAGGCACTTGTGCTGCGCTGTGGATTTCTGTGTGCTCGCCGGCACTGTAACCGTGGGCCGAACGCCTCTAGCTTTGTGCACACGACGTAGCTGTTCTTTGAATGTCTTGTGTAGCCTTTGGATTAAGCAGCACCTACCTGCAGCCTGCTGAGGAACCCAGAGCAGAAGTCACAGAAGAAGTCATTTCAAGAGCAAAATAAAGACGGGGGATAAAATGAATGTGTCTAGAGGCAAGAGAAAGAGAAGGTGAGGGGATAGCCGGCATGCAAGGTAAGTTGAGTCTCTTGCTTGTACCCACCCAGGTTAGAAAGGACCCAAGCAATGACAGGAGAGGTCCATGACGCTCTTTCAAATGCTTTAGGTTTGAGTGTGATGTTGAGCATCTGCCCTCCCTTGTTCTGCCTCCCTGTTGGGTTGCTCTTCCCACCACTCCCTCGCCATATCTGTACCTCGAGTGTCGGGCACTGCTGTGAATGAGCTACAGCGACTTGTTACGGCTTGTATTTCCTAATCCAATCGGCGTGTATTATTGCATTAGCTCTTGGCACTTCTATTAAATTATGATCCTGTTAGTACAGAGTTTAATTTGTTTGAGCTACATTTATGAAACATATAAATATACTTTCATAGAGACAGCTGCTGCTGCCAAACACAGGCTGCAAACTCTGCAAAGAGCAGAGGAACTTGCAGCCTCAGCTGGTAACACATCTGGCTCTGTAGAGGTGTGCACAGAGTGTTAAGATGTTACAATGACATCGTGCACTCAAACACTCAAATTTAAAATGTGTACCTGGGGACCATGGAAAAATGCTGTGGATTCTGCAGGGGTACAGAAGATGCTCCAACCTGTAATGGCAGGTTACTCCTGCCCAGTGATGGAGACTAGAAGAAAGTCCTGTTATGGAGAACTATTGCAGCTACTGAGTGCTCAGCAGGAGCTAAAAACCCCCATCCCCTGGCAGCTGAGGAGCTACAGCCCCAGGATCCTCCTCACCAGCACTCAGGGCCTGGGGGCCCAGAGCAAAGGGAGCCGCTGCTGGCTCTGCTGTTGAGGAGAAACATCCTCTGCCAGGGGATTTATCTCTCTGCCTCCAAGCACTACCCCAGCCATCAATATGTAGCATATTTCTTAGATGGCTGGGGGATATATAGGGCTTGAGGTGCTGAGTTTTAATTTTCTAATTTTGAAAGCTCTTTGTCTTTTCAAACTAGATGGCTTTCACTTTTATCCCTTCCTCTGCCCACCCATAAAGCATTTCAATCCCTCAAATGTTAAGTCTTGGAGATGTGCAACTGCTGGTAATGCAGGGCAGGGAAAATGTCATCTGGGTCTGAAATGGTAACAGAGAGCAACCAAGGGCTCATTACTTAAAGAAGAAATGCCTGGTGCTTCTTTCACTTTTTCCTTGAATATTAAATGTTCAGTGTGGAATACCAAAGATCACTTTTTGAGACAGAAGGCAGGGAACAGAGATTGACAAGAAGGAACAGGGATTGACCGTGTGGGTTTATGCCCATATTTTCAGGGATCTTCACTCCTGCTTGAGGTACCAAGCAACTGTAGTCTTTAAACAAACACAGTGGGTTTGGATAATGAGCCCATTTCCAAACAAAGTCTTCCCCATCCCTCACGTGTGGGTGTGTCACAAAACACAAAGTCAGGGCACAGAGATGTTGCTAAATTGGTAAATTGCAGTAGGAGATAGATCTGATCTGAGCAAAAGCAGAGCTCTTGGACAATGCTTTCACCCGCAGGTTTTGTATCTATTTAGAAGTTATTTCAGTAACAAGATCTGACAAAAAGTCCATTCAATAGTTACAGATCAAGCTGGGATTTATACAGCTTGGGGGAATAAAGTGCCTTATTTGATTTAGTTGGGTCTTTAACCTCGAGCAATGCCCTCTAGAGAGTAGTGCTGGATTTGGTGTATCTTCCTGGATTGTTTCTATCTTTATATCTTAACGATACCAAGATGGTCGTTAGTGAGATTTTTTATGGTATCCTGTCAAATTAAGCAGAGTGCCTGGGCTTGATTTCTGCCTCTGTCAGTCCCTGCACAGCCATGTGCCTGCATGGGCTGGCTCAGGGATGCAGCAGTGGCCACTTGCCTTCTGGCCCACTCAGCTCCAGTCAACAGGACTGGAGACCCCATTCAGCATTGCTTTCCCTCCTCTGCCAGCAGGACAGGCAGGGCTGTTGGTTTGGTGTGATGTGTGACAGTGAGGGGTTTCTCTGCTGTGCTGGGTGCAGTGCCCGGCCGTGTCCATTGCTCAGGATCACACTGAGAGTAGCTCAGATGGTCAGAGCTGGGTGCTGATAACACCAGGGCCGTGGGTTCAGTCCCTCTGTGGGCCTTTCACTTAAGAGCTGGACTCAATCGCTTGAGAGTTGGCCTCAATGGTCCTTGTGGGTTGCTTCCAGCCCAGAATATTCTGTGATTCTGTAATCCCTGTGCTCTTCAAGTATTTGTCTCTTGGAGCATGGTAAAGGTTACACATCCCACATGTCTGCAGAAGGCTGCCCACTCTGCTTCCCCTGAAGTTAGTGGAGATTTGCCAGTGAGACCAGCAAGAACAATTAATTCCGTGTTTTCAGTAGTTTTACCCAAAAGAACTTTAGGAAGCATTTTGGATTAAGAACATGCTTGTTTGTTTGCACCTTATTCCTCTTGCCTTTCTCTGACACTGTGAGGTGGATTTTAGAAACCCAAGCATTTAACATCTGGACTCTTTGATGTTAGAATTATTTTCATTGGGTTGTGCTGATGTTGACAATCCTAGGGATGTTCCAGCCATCAAGGATAGTTCTGGTCATAAGGAACAAAGGAAAACATTTCCTACTGTAGAAGTGAGAGTGCTCTAAATATGTCAGATTCCTAAATTAAAAGGATTAGGCAAAGCCAACAGGGATTATTTAATTATAAAAAAAGTTTATTATTATTTAATAGTAAAACAAGTCAAAAACCACTTTATAATGTACTAACCAAGACTTGGTACCACCATGGACTTTCACCTTCACATCACTGGGATTTGCACAGCAGGGTGATGAGCTCTTTGCAGAGGCTGAGCCCTTGGTCTGACCATGGGGCTTGGCCAGGGCAGCACTCTCAGGCAGAGGGAGGATGTCACACTTCATTATCTTGCACTCTTAGGAGGGACAGATTTGCCAGAAGCCTCCTGTGGCTTTCTGTTGCTCTGATGCCACAAATCTGCAATAAATCTGGCCTAGCCAGATACTAGACCAGATTTACAGCTGTTCTATGCCATGCAGCGTGACACAGCCGGAGCCTGGGGCTGTCTTTGGCACTGTGATTTCGCCTTCTCCTGTGCACCCAAAGGGCCAGGATCAAGGTACAGGGAATCACAAACAGCTTTGCTGTAAGTGCTGCATCCCAAGTGATGTGCGCCTGCATTTCCAGAACACTTCTCCAACCAGAGGAATTTGTCGTCTGCTGTTGTACTGCCGGGAAAAATGAACAAGGGCCTCTTGGTGACCACATAGGATTGTGCATTGTGGTAGATGCAGTGTTAGGTACCCAGGCAAAGCACAGTTCTCCTGGTGACCATATTTACTGTGTGTTTGGAGCCAACATCCATCTGCCTTTGTGAGAAGGATCCCCACTGCCACTGGCCTTAAATTTCTTAGCTTTGACTCTAAATGAACTCTCTGTTGCTGGGTGAGATGGCCGCCGTCCCTCCCCAGTGCTGCTGGGGACGTGGATGTCCTGGCCAAGTGGCACTGCAGAAGCCCGTGGAGCCCTCCTGTGCCAGCCCAAGCAGTGAAGCTGCAGAGCTGCAGTGGTTGGAGCTCTTGCCCAGTGTTGGATGTCTCCTGAGCCAGGCATCCCTCCCCGGCTGAAGGGCTGATCAGGTCCTCTGCTGTCCTGAGCATCAGCCCCAGGCACATGTGAAGAAAGGATGTTTCCAAGACCAGAGAGGAGCTCTCAGTGCTGATGTTATTCTGGTCTTCCTTCAAGTTCATAGGTGATTTCTTTATCCTCCCCAAAAAAAGTTGCATTTGGACTCTGAAGATGCTGCAAGCAACACTGTTGTGAAAATGCCACACTGTACCCTGCACACCAGATACTCTGCAGAAAATCAGGAACCAGCTGATGGTGGGAGAAGGAACACTTGCAACTGTAAAACCCCGGTAGTGAGAGGTGCCAGGGCAGTCTATGGAAAGTCCCACGGCCTGGGAGATTCAGTGCTGCCCATGCACTGCCCTCCCCATCCTGTGCCACCCCAAGGAAGCCCTTTAATTGGTGCTTTGTAGAGCCTTGTTTGTTACATCTTTAGTTTGCTCCCTTTTCTGAAAGATTGCATCTAAAAATTGTAAATGAATTCTGAGCAATGGTTCATCTGGTTTGAAGGAACAGTGTGCCGTCTGCTGAGTTCATTCACTCTCCTTGGCAGTGATTTGGTCTGGGTATAACATTTATATTACATCCATTAGAGCATGGAATGGGATGTGAATTATCCAAAGCTGTTCAAATCATCACTTAAAATCTTTATGGATTGCAAGTAAAAAACATAACTACAGTGTTGCTGAGACTTCATGCCACTTGAACACCAGTTAGAGCTGAAAAAAGTCTGCAAATTATTGGGTGAGATGTTCAAGTCCTAAAGTGACTTTTATTCCAAATTCTCACCTCTAGTGGTCACTGACTCCTTGTATTGCCTGCTGTGACTTGTGAGGACCAACCCAAACACTGGCTACAAAGGCACTGGCATCTTTCCTGGAAAATAGCCCTTTCCTGGCAAGATCGCAATGTTCTTTTCATAAATTAACAGTGCTTTTCCAAGAAACTGCTCAGACTCTCTCCACTGCAGTCCAAGTTCGCTCAGGAAAGGGTCCTGTTTGCAGCACTGGCACACAAACACGATGGCCAGAAACTGGAACCCAACAGCCAAAGGAGCAGCCTGGCCAGCTTGTGCAGTCATATGTGCAACTGCAGCCTGCTGGGCCTGTGACTTAAGCTGGTAGAAGTTAGTGATGGCAATAGGAAAAACATCTGGTTTGGGGTTATCTTCTTAAAATAGGTGCATGTAAAATCATGAAAATTAACCTAAAAGGCCATTAATCAAACTACTAAAAACCTGTTATGATTTATAATTTGAGAGGGTCATAAGTTCTACCTTCCCACTTTTGGGACTAATAAAGATCTGCTTCTTCAATGATTAATTTACTTGTCTTCTACTTCAAGCTTGTTCTGGCCAGAAAGAAATATTATAACACCACCAATTTTCTCAATGGAGATAAAATTTACTGCAACTAACCTGAAACTGGGACTTTGGTAAGAGGACGCATGGCAAGAAATCCTTCAGACAAGTAAAGCTGTCTCAAAGAGAAGATGAGAGAGCGGATGGCCTCTGAGTCATTGTGTACCCTCTTTTCCATATTAATTGCATTAATGGAAGAGAGGTAATAATGAAATAGAAACACAATAGATGCTCTGTAAAGAACAGTAGCAGCTCCCTCTTCTGAGAAGGAGCATCTGCATGGTGAACACACTGAACCTGGAAATGATGCTGTGTTTTGTACAGGATCAACCTTAATGAAAAAGTGCTGTAGCAATTCCTGGATTTGAAGAAGAGGTGGCCCTAGTTTTAAAATTGAACCTGAAGCTTTGGGGACCCAGCTCAGGGGTGAGATTTTAATCAGTGAATGCACATTGTTTTTCAAAAATCAGTTCACTCCATCAGGATCATCCTGCCACATGGGGCCACCAGCAGCAAAGGGCCTAAAGGCATCTGGGACTGATGTCCTGCACCCAGAAGGGCTTAAGTGCAGCAGGACAGAGGCCCCAGAGCTAAACAGTGAAAGGAAGAGGAGGTTCCCTTTGCGATGGTGTCATATTAGATTTGGAAAAAGACTGGCACAGCTTGTTTTCCAGCAGGAGCTGATGGCTGAAGAGAGGAAGGTTATGCTGCCAGAACCCGAACAGTCTCCTAATAGGGTGGGGGAGAAACCAGACAGCTGAAACACCAATAAAATTCACCTCTGTTGAGGTGTAAAGTCATGTTTGTGGCAGCCTCTGTAAAGCCTGTAAAATAGGTGGGCACTGATCTTAAAATCGTGCCTCTCATAAAAAACAGCCACAGCAGGTGGCTTAATTCCCCTTGAAGGACAGTATTGTCCCAAATGAGGCTCCTGGTATTGTTTCTCTAAACTCAAGTCTTCCAGTCATTTGTAGAAAAAAATCTTAGCAGGGTTTGGTAGAGCTGCCCAAGAGAACCAACCTCATGTGTTTAAGTGTGGATGATTCAGACATACTGGATGAAAAGCAAAAGCAAGGAAACAACAAAATCCCTCAGTTATGGGAAGGAAGAAAAACACTGCAAGTATCTGCACAAGAATATCGTCCTGTGGCATCCAAAACGCTGACATCCCAATCCAAATGGCCTCATCTCATTTTCTTGGCATACAGAGCACAAGAGAACATAAGCTCTCAAACCTCTGAGCATTTTACTTTTATCAAAGCAACCAAACTAACAGAGAGCTGGACTGGAAAACACACAGGGGAGATGAAAAAGAATCCCATCATTAATTAAAGCATGGAAAAACAGTGGAAACCACCTAGGAAAGGGCCAGGGACTTCATAGGATATCCCGTACAGCCAAACAACAGCAGCATAATTTTAAAAAACAGCTGGAAAGCACAAAACTATCCCAAGAAAAAGACAAGGAAATGGAAGTCTTTTTTGAGACAGAGCCCCAGAAAAAGAGAAAATTGTCTTCTGAGTGGACAGACAAGTAGATGGCTGGTGACACAGTCTTCCCACGGGACCTGGACAAGATATTTAGTGTCTCCATTCCTCTGCCTCTAAGGTGATTTTCAAAATCCCCTCTCAGTCAGTGCCAGGGCAAGCTGTGAAAAATCCTCATCCTAGAGCCAGCAGCCATCACTCCTAGAAGAGCTGTGTGCTTCCCTCTACAGCAACCAACAGAACACTTGGCGACTCAGTGGCCTTGGGCTGGCTGGCACAGACAGGCCACTGGCACTGCCCAGGGGACATGGTTGGGACCGGCTGGGTGTGAGCTGAGGGGTGACACAGAGGATTTGTGTTCTGTGGGTACTGCTGAGCACTCGGTGAAGAATGCCAGGATCCAGACATGGCTCTCTGCACTTCCATCAGGACCTCAGCCAAAGCCATGACTGACTCTGACTGTTAAATTGAACTGGGCTAGACAGCTACTCAGAGATGAGCAATGGGAAAATGTACCAGCAGCCAGGCTTGCTTTCCAATGTACCTACTTGTCTTGGGAATCTGGGAGTCAGGGAGCCCATCCTGTACCAGCTCACGCTGCATTTCTGACATGGGTTGCCCAGGCATCATGCAGGGGCTGCAGAGGCATCACACCTTCTCCCACCATAAGGTTCCTCAAATCCTGTGGCAAAGGAAGCAGGTCATGCATTAGGAAGACATTGGATTTATTTCCTGGAAGCAGGCAAAATTTTTCCTTACGACTTTGATGAAACAAGCTGCATTTTGTGCTTCACAAATTGGTGCCTTTTCTCGCACATGGAGAAGTGTCCTCACTCAGGTACAGGGTGTTCATCACAGTGCCCTGCCCAGGAAAGATGGCTGAGCCAAGGGAGGCTGGGAGCTTGCTCAGGCAAATCTGCAGCTCACCTCTGTGCTGGAGGGACAGGACAGGCCAAGGCAGGGAGGGCCAAGCACCAGCCACTCCTTCATGTCTGACTCGGCTCCCCTGATCCCTCCATACACAACCTGACCCTCTGCTCAGCCCCTGCTCAGCTCTTGTGCCAGGCAGGATGGGGGCACCCTGGCACGGTGACAGCTCCACCAGCAAAGCCTGGGTGGGCCTGAAGCAGCAGTGGCTCCTTGGCACCTGTGTGCCCATCCCACTCGGCTCCTCATGCTGGGACAGATGGATGGACCTAATCACCTCTCTCCTACCCAGGCTGAGGGATTGGTACCTCACCTGGCAAACAGGGCTGTGACAAATTATAATGAAAACCCCAGTTTAGGCAAATTCCCATCTGTTTAGTTAAGATAATTTTAGTTTACTACTTTTTTTTTTCCTTTGGCAGTTGCGTGTGCACAATTAGCTGCAATCTTGGCTTAAAAAAAATAAAGCACCCTAATTAGCATATTAAGCCTCCTCATTTCCCAATACTGTATAATGTTGTGAAAGCTAATCTATAATGTATTGGATGTTATGCAAATTTTCAGTACTCGGTATGGGGTTTACAAAGGCATGCAAATTAAAAATAGTGTTCAGAATAGGACTGGGGGGAGGGGAAAATTTGCACAATAAAATATGCAGGTAGGAGGAAAGGTGTTTATAACCTTCTTCCCATTGTTTGTGTATTCTCAGCTGCACAATGCTTTTCAAAGCAGAGAGATGTATTGCATAAAATCTCTCCAAAATGGATAGTTTTTAAATGAAATTTAAAATGGGAGTACTGTTCTCTGAGCAATAATTCACCCCACTCTCTGCTGGGGCTTGTAAGGGGTACGTAAAGCTTTGACTGAGCTTTCACTGGCTGGCATTGCAGTCCTGCACAGCTGCTCATAGCGTATTTGCCTGGGGGGCACCGGGGGTCTCGACACAGCCCAGCTGCCCAGGAGAGCCCGCGGTGGTGCCTTGGCCAGGACCAGCAGTGTAACGGAGCGCGGCAGGCGCGTTACCTGCACCGCCGGGGCGCTGGCAGTGTCGGGGAGCGTGCTTTGATCCCGTTAATATTTTATAGCCCTACCCGTAGGAGGATGCGGGCGGAGCTGCAGCATAGCTGGCTTTTTAGGATGCCGCTGGCTCCTGGTGGAGGAGCTCCGTGCCTGCTGCCAGCGCCGAGCCAGCAAACGCAGTGTCTCATGTGGCTTGTCACCGCCTCCCGTTGGCTGTGTCCAGCCGAGTGCGTACGGCCAGCCCTGATTGATACTTAATTAGATTACAGCTGCCGCTTAAAAATAGCCATTTTATAAAAATAAAATCTTGGCTGGTGTCAAACCAAGCCCTGTGCAGGCCAGGAGCGAGTGGCGCTGCCTCTGCCTGGACAGCCGGGAAGCTCTGCAGGCTGTGCTGGCAGTGCTGCCGCAGGGAGCGGGGACCAGCGGTTCTCCACATCTGTATGGATTTTCCCTGCTCTTGCCTCCCTGCTGGGCTGGGCAACACCACTCAGGGTCGTGTCGGAGCAGCCTGTGGAGCATTCGGCTCAGGAGCTCTTGAACATGGTAATTTTTCTCATGATACCCGGTGAGCTTCCTGGGCTCGGCTGCCACTGTCCTGCCAAAGGACACGGAGCACGTCCGAGGGCAGCACTTCCGACCATCAGCCTCCGACAATCTCACAGCCATCTCAGAGGCAGCTTCTTGGCAGATGAGGGAACAAAGCTCTTTACCAGCTCCTTCTTCCAGCATCTTGCCCTGCCCCAAGCATGGCAGGGCTCAGCCATTCCTGCTGCTCAGGCCTGTGAACCCTCCCAGATGGGAGTGTTTTCCTAAATGCCACTGTGCAATTTAGCATGTATTTAAGGTGTTTTGTATGGGTCCTGCTGCTCTTTCTAGTGAGTCTCTTCTGCTCTGCCGAGTCAGGCACTTTGGGCAGGGGTGGGAGAAAGGCAGGGAGCAGCAAGAGCAAGACATGAGGCTGAGCTCCTGTGTCTCCTCAGCTGCCAAGAGGCCTGAATGGACCCAAAGCAGGTCGTGCATGTGTCTGCCTGGTGTTATCCCATGCAAAGGGGCACAGCATTGCTGAGGATAAGGACCCAGCCCTGTGCGGCCATGGAGCAGGGATCAGAGCTGTACAAGCAGGAGCAGGAACTGAAGAAGTCCCTTACACAGGGAGCTTGTCTCATGGAAACGGGCAGGAAAAAGCCCAAGACATCAGACGAGGAAGTGGAAATGACCGAGAGCTCCTCAGGTGCTGCTTTCCCGCACGGAAGGGGCAGATAAGCTCAGCCCCCCTGGGCTGTGGGCTCTTAGCAGCAGCAGTCAGCAGCTCCCTTTATCCTTCCGACATTTCCCACCCTGGGCACTTTCAGCCGGCGTTTCCGTACTCACTAATTTGCTTCACGGAGGTCTGCACTTGTTTATTTTCTGCTGCACTTCCCTGGACTGGGGGCGTTGTGGCTGCAGCAGCTCCGGGGAGCGCAGCCCCTGCCGGAGGAGCCGCCGCCGGCAGGGAAGAGGCTGTGCCGGCTGGCGAAATCCCCTCCGTGCAGCCAGCCTGGGGGTTTTGCGTTGCAGATGTGCTCACAGAGCCGCCGGGCACGGGCGCTGCAGGGCAGCGGGAGCCGCCAGCGCTGTGTGACCGTGAGAAGCCACAGGGCTGTGTGGGGGCTTGTGTCTGTTAGTGCAATAGGGGGCTCCTGCTGGATCAAACCCACCCAAAGCCGTAAAGCTACTGCAAAGTGCCTGTGGGGCACCAAAGAGGGAGATTGGCCTTGCTTTGTTTCTACTGCCTTCATTTAACAGTGAGTGCCGATTACTCAAAGCGATATGGGCAGGACCTGGTAATGTAGAGATGCTCTAGCCTTAACTTAAGGGGATGATCCAGTTGCCTGCAGTGTAAATACTTTGTGGCCAGGAACCCTGCTTTATCGCTTTGTATAGTTTTAAAGTAGTTTAAAGATTGAATAACATAAAATAACATAATATAATGTTATTTATGTTATTTCCCACGTGAAGAACTCCTGTAAACCTTGCAGTATTGAAACTCAGTGAACAAGGCATCTTAGACAAGCTGAAAAACAAATGGTGGTACGATAAGGGTGAATGTGGAGCCAAGGACTCCGGAAGTAAGGTCAGTCGCTGAAGGTCTTTTTGTACTGATTAGCAATCACATTTTGACCCACTGTTTGTTTATACCAAGAATGACTTTCAAAAGTTGCTATTTACATTTTGAAGGTTGAAAGAAAAGAATAGAAAGAAATAAGTAAGTCTCAGAACATAACAGCATTTTTTTAATGTGCAGTAACAGACTGTAGTTGTAAGTATGTTTCACTGTGTGAGTATTTTGCTAGAAAAGTGTGAAAAGAGAAGCCCCCAAAGCCTCCCAAGCTGGTATTTTTCATTTAAATGTGCAAGTTTCAGCACAGTTACTGTCTATTACTCAGGCCAGCATCTTTTCTTATTTTTAGTTGTATTGAAAAAACACATTTTTGTTTCAAAATTATTACTTAGATTCACTACATGTCAGTTTGGGAAACAGTCACATGCTTGCTAAGGGCATAAAGTTTCAGGACAGACAGCTGATAAGGAAAAAATGCCTTTCCTGCCCTATTTGCCAATTGATTTTGAAATTGGTTGGATTTTAAAAAAAGAAAAAAAAATCTAGAAATACTAATGGTAAATCATTCCCTAAGTACTGTATATTCTTTTTTATACTGCTTTGAACCATTTTGCTGCTGTACTGTCCTGTCATCCACCAGCCATGCTGTGGGCCTGTCCAGCCTCATGCAGGACCACTGTAGACCCCAGGGCAGGTCCCACCCTTGAGGTGGATCAGCCCAGTAGCTGCACACTTAAATTGCAGGAAATACTTATTTACACCATTCAGTTGAAAGAAAACACAGAGGATTTTTTTTCTTTTAAATGCTTATAGACCCACTGGGGAGAAAAACACTGTAAAAGTGCTGGGCTTGTTGGAGTGAAGGACATTTCCAAAGGCACCAAGAGGAGGAGGAGTCCAGCTCCAGCTGAAATCGGTCGCAGTTGAGTGCCTAACTCCCCTGGTGCCTTTGGAAGTGCTCTCTGTAATCATTCAAACAGTAAACTCTAATTTCAAAGCACCCTCTCAGTGTCAGAGGGCAATTCAAGTTCCAGCAAAGCCAATATAAAATTTCATTGATTCCAGTAGGACTGGAAGTTGCTTAGGGCTCCACCAGTAGCAGTTGTACCAGATAAATTTGGGATCGTGGGCTGTCTGAACACACAGCAGCTGCCAAAGGGAACTGTGATTGAAAAGAGGTATAAATGAGTATGATCTTTAGTTTAAGTGGCAGGTTGTTTGCTACAACCACATGTATCCAAACAGCCTGTGAAACACACAGACACAAGGTAGATCATATTTTACTCTGACTATATGCAAATTTAGCTCTCCCTAGAGAGCCTCGTTACCGGAGCTCTGTCAGCAGTGTTTTCTCTGGGCACAGCCAGCTTGCTTTGGCACCTGGCCCTCCAGCCAGGCCAGCGTGGTGTGGCAGCCCAGCCAGGAGCTGTCTCTGCCCACAGCCACCCACCCAGGCAGCAGCAGAAGGGTTACAGCTCTATTTAATCCTGTTCCAGAACCCTGTTTTTAAAAATGCAAGCTTCTCCCCCATCTGACATGTATTGAAGGAAGATAAACCCCAACCAGTGATTTTTGTGTTACAATGTCTGGTTTTATTCAGTAACTCACTCTCCAGAAGATGCTAGTTTAGATCAGGGCTCTGCTGCTTGACCTCTAAGTAACTGACCATCTTTCTAGGGTGGTTTTTTGGTTTTGTTTTTTTTCCCTAACTGTTGAAAAAAAAGGTAGTTAAGTTTAGCAGCATCTCAAGAATTTTACCTACATTGACCAAACCCAAGTGTTTAGTGGTTTGGCTTTTTTTTTTTTTTTCCCTAGTTTTGTCATGGCCTTCTGTAAATTGTGCTGTTTTATGCAGCCACTGGCACAGCTTTCCCACAGTGCCTTTGCCACCAGGGATGCTCGGCTGTAGGCAGCTTTGCTCTGGGACACCGAAGGCCTGGGGAAGTCAGTGGCCAAACAAACCTCATCGCCTTGGAGCCAGCCAGGGTTTCAGCCAGCACAGGGTGCAGGGCAGAGCAGTCACTGCTGAGCAGCCCCGGGCTGCGGGGATGGGGGGACAGCGCTGGTCCGTGTGCCGGACACTGAACACCATGAGTGTAGCTATTCCAGCTAGGGCTGATACAAAGCTGTCTGTCTGTCTGTCTGTCTGTCTGCTCCTCACAGCAACACTAACGGCGTGGCTCGTTTCTCTTAGGACAAGACGAGCGCTCTGAGCCTGAGCAATGTTGCTGGGGTGTTCTATATCCTTGTGGGAGGCCTGGGGCTGGCCATGATGGTGGCACTGATCGAGTTCTGCTACAAGTCTCGGGCCGAGTCCAAGCGAATGAAACTCACCAAGAACACGCAGAACTTCAAACCCGCTCCCGCCACCAACACCCAGAATTACGCTACCTACAGAGAAGGTTACAACGTGTACGGCACAGAAAGTGTGAAAATCTAGGGGTACGGCTGCGGGCTGGGAACGAACCCTCTGGAGTTTCTTCTTCCTTTCCTTTTTTTAGCTGTCTGAGCTACTCTGTTGTGTGCACCAGCAGGCTGCTGCAAGAGGCTTTTGAAACGTCAACTTGTGGCAGTTTCTAAGTATCAGTGATTTAAATTTCTTCTCTGATCAGAAGTAGGATCAGAAAGGTACCATTCTGTTTTACACACAGAGGTAGCTGGCTTCATGCTGAAGTGAGTAACTCCTCTCTCCAGCATTGTGCTAGTTCAAAGTATTTTGTTAATTGCTTTAAAAGTCACTATAATCAGAATTCTCATCTGTCTTGCTGCTGATCTCTTCATCTTTGTTTTGTGAGCTGTAATCAGGTCAGGTAAGTGCTTTTAGGAAGTTTCCAAAAAAATTCACAATAGAACCAAACCTTCTGCACTAGAATTCATGGTTTGTAAAGCAGGAAAAGTAGAGCTGAATTGCTGACAAACCAGTCTGAGAAGGCCTGGTTAGCCCTTGCCCACAGCCTGTGCCTCTCCACGGGCTGAGCTCCCCTTCCCCTTGTTGCCAGGCGGTGATGAAATCTCTCTGGTTTTATTTTAGATCTTCACCCTGACAGCATGCAAGACAAAAAGCAGCAGAGAATGTGGCTACTTCATGGATTCGGACCACCTGAGCCAGTTGTACTCTCTCCGAGGTGTCAGGCATGACACGCATTGATGATGGTGCAATGTACTTTTAATAGGAAAAACTGATTTTTTTTTCCTTCAGTGCCTTATGGAAGACTCTGAGACTCACAACAATGCAAACCATCACCGAAATATTCTTGCTTTGCTTCAAAGAAGTAAAAGAGTGGTTTGGCTTGGGGAAAAGAAAAGAAAAAAAAAAAAAAAAGGAAAACAAAAAAAAATGAAAAGGGAAAAAGAAAAGGACTGGTAACAAGATATTGGTATGTGGGAAAAAAAATTCTTGTAAAAAAAGATCAGTGCAACAAAAGCCATTCTTTGATACCACTGCACAGTAACTGAACTTGTGTCCTGAAAGCAACCGCAGCTGGTTTCATCAGCCACCCCAGTCGTATCAAATTATGAAACTCCTCCTGACACAAAGCCTCAGAAATCTGCTGCGTGCAAACACGGACTGGCCTGCCACTGCTTGTATGAGCTGATGTCAAGATGTTTCAATATTTACTTACAGTGGTGTGATTTTATTTTTTTTCTGAGCCACTTTACTCTCTCCAGCTAATTTGAGCAATTCTGTATAGCAGCTAAAGTTGTAACACCTGAAGAAAAGAATCTGTGCATTCAAAACAATTAAGGTCAATGACTGTGAATCTGTAAATCCAAAAGAAAGTAATTTGTGGAACTGCATGTCTTGCTTCCAGATCAGTAAATTAATTTCTTGACAAGGTAGCTAACGTGCAGGCAGAAAATATTGCGTTCCTTTTTTTTTTGTTCTATCATCAGGCATACCTACAGGTGCTTTATTAAAATGACATTGGGTGGCTTTTAAAATTAAAAAAAAGGAAAAGCTACTTGCTGTTTAGGTTCAGACCATATATCTCTTTTCTTGCTGTGCATTTGCATTTTAATCCACTGTTTAATATCAAGCAATGAAGCAAGAGAAGGGCAGGTTAGTTCTTCCCAGGCCGGCTTCTGCTTCCCCCCAGTTCTCTCCCCCCAGCGCCGTGCTCAGCTAGCGCTCCTCGCTGACAGTCCTTGTGAGGCAGAAGCAAGGGCAGAGGATGGCACCTCCACTTAGAGCTGCGGTTCCAGAGTCATAGTAAGCGATCTAACACGACTCCTGCTAGTACTGTTCTATTATATCAGCTCCTGCCGGCTCTTGTTTCATGCCTGGTGAGAGGATGCTCCTGTCCCTGCCTCTCTGTGAGGAGGACACCGCGCTCCGGCCGCCTCTGCTCCAGGAGGGGCTCACTATTACTCACATCCAACGTCTTAGACAGCAGCAGCATTTCAGCCTTGAACCTCTGCCTGGAAATTACTGAACTTCATCTCTGAAAATAAAAATTCTAAAAAAAAAGCAAAAGGAAAAAAAAAAACCATGAAACTTTAAACATATTGTCAATCACATGGGAAATGTTCAATGGAATATCTGCATACTAATTACCTCTAATCGACAATATGTATTTTCTGTAGTTTATGATAGAGTTTTATTTCATCAGTAACATACAATGAAAGAGAAACTCATTTAAACCAGTCTGACCCTTAGGCATTTAGTTTGCTGATGATAGATTTGAACTTTTAATAGGATTTAAAAACAAAAAAACCAAACAAAAAAAAAACATAAAAAAAAGAAAAAGGAAGTCTTGTTAAAAATAAGTATTTCCAACAACATGTAATATAAAATCATTTTAAAAGCTCATAGGAGAATAATTTATTGTTCAAGTTTTTAACAAGATATTGACAAAAAAATTGTTTTGTTTTCATTTTCTTTTCATGAAACTGTGATTTTTTTTTGACTTCTGAACGTGATCACGTCCCCAGCAAGGGCGAGCTAAAGCTGTGCAGTTATGAGTTGTATTTAAAACAAACATTTTTCTTAAAAGCTGTATAAAAGATGTATGTTTATCAGATCAATTTTTAAGAGTGGAGGCTTCACACCAGTGAAGGCAGTTTGGTAAATGGTTTGATATTTTTTAAACTTGCATGTAAATCTAAAATGTGTTGAGTGCTTACCAATTCTGGCTACCAACTTCAAGCTATCAGAAGTTTGGCAGTAGTCTCATGATGATTTGTTTTGGTATATTTTTTTAATTTGTTTTGCTTTGGGGGATATGGGGGTTCTTTCCTTTTTTTTTTTTTTTTTCCTTGTAATTTAAGTTCCTATTTTTGGTTGTTGAAACTGCACTTCAGTGAGCAGAAAAATTGCCAAGCAAACTAATGGCTGTAAAAGCATAAACTGCATGTGTGGGCATCAATTACTGAGCCTCATTTTGATGAGGTGTTGTACAAAGAGTTTTAATACATTTTGTAAATAAAACTGTAAAGAAAAAAAGTTAAAGAGCCTGCTTCTCTCTTCATCAGGGGAGGAGTTCCTCCCTACTGCTCTCCCTTTGGCCAGTCTGGGATGCTCCTCAGGTATTTACCACAGAACCCTGGCAAGGTTTGGATTGGAAGGGACATTAAAGGTCACCCAGTTCCAACAGCCCCACCAGGGGCAGGAACACCTTTCCCTGGACCAGGCTGCTCTAAGTCCTGGCCAGTTTAGGGACCCCCCCACTGAACCTGAGGGCGCTGCTGGGAAATGTGTATTTCTGGTTTGGTAACCTGCAAACCAACAAATTTATTTTTTTCTTAATAATGGAAGCTGGTTGATCCTGCTGGGTCCAAGGAGCACGCTGTGGGGAGCAGGGAAGGAGCAGGGAGAAGCCTCAGGGCTCCAGCCACGGTGGGAGATGCTGTGCCCTGCCCCTGCAGTGGGCAGCAGCGTGGGTAAATAAATTCCATAAATGTTCACTGAATAGATATATTTTCCTGCCATTCCCAGCTTTTCAGCAATGCTTCTTTAAAGAAAAAAAAACCTTCACCCGACATTGCAGCTAATCCCAACTCAAATTAATTTGAGTTTACTTCACCCACAGTGTAGTTCTCCCAAGTCACCACAAGCTGTGAAGCACAGGAAATAACCCTGGTATTAAACAGCGGGTGTGCACCCAAATCACAGCCCCGCAGGGGCAGCCCCTCTGGGGGTACCCCTGGCCACACCACCCTCATGGTCCCCATCAGGAACCAGCTCCCTGAGCTCCTTCCTCTGGGCACCCAGGGCCTGCTGGGGCTTCTCTTGGATGACTGGGGATGAAAAGACCAGCCCCTGAAAAATAAAAAAACAATTCCCCAGTGAAAGTCTTGGGCAGTAGAAGTGCTGCAGAGCAAGCGGGCGTGGACCTGGGTGGTTTGGAACCTGCTGGCCAAAACACACCCTGCAAAACAGGAGCTGCTCAGACCGTCCCTGTGGTGCTGCCTCTGGCTGCAGGGGAAACGGGAAAAATGTCCTGGCAGTCCCTGGTACCTTTCCCAGCTCAGCCCTTGGTGCCTGGCAGTGGGTCCCAGCCCTGGGGCTGCTTGAGCCCAGCCCCGGTCCCCTGGAGCTGCCCTGGTGCTCATTGTACACGAGCACTGCGGGGGACACGGGCTGAGCCCACCCTGTGTCCTCAGCCGAGGCTTCAGCAGCTGCAAATTAGCTCAGGAATAAGCAAGGACTAAATCAGAGCGACAAACAACAATTACTTGACCGTAAACCACCTTACAAGGGGGAAGTTTTCAGGTTGTCCTGGGTGTAAGCAGGGTGCACAGTGGGCTCCGTGTGGGACCACCCTTCCACAGGGCACAGGGAACCCTCGCTGAAATGAGCCTGTTTATGTGTAAAGCGCCCACACAGTGAATGCAGGGAGGCGTGGAAAAAAATACTGTTCTGTCCTTCAGCTTTCATTTCATGCTCAACATCCAGGCCAGCATGGGCGGGCTGCATTCTTCTCGAGAGCAGTCTTGACCCGCTCCCTGCTGCCTGACAGCCACACACAGCCCTGCACCAGCCACGGGGCGAGTGATGCCCCCTTCCCCTGGCCCTGCCAAGATGTGTCTCTGCAGGCAGGGCTCCATGTGCCGCGGAGCCCCAGCCAAAGGACAGTGCCAGACTGGTGCCAGCCCTGCCCTGCACGAGCAGCCGCCGCGGTGCTGCCCCACGGGGGCTCACCAGGCTCCAGATCCCGCACAGCAGGTGTGGGTTTGTTCTGGCTGGTACCTGTCAGGTGAAACGAGGCCATCGGGGCTGTGGCACAGTGACACAGCTGCTCCCAGTGAGCTGGGAGAGCCTGGCCAGCTGGGATGGGGTGGGATAGGATGGGGTGGGGGATGGCCTCACATAGGTCTGTGGCCACAGGATGAGAGGCAGGTGAAGGTCCAGCCCTCCCAGGCCAGGCTGGGGCTGTTGGGAATCCGGAGCTTCCATGGGCCCCAAGGACAGTGCACTTTGGGCCAAAGCAGACAGCAGTGATGGCAGCAGGGCTTCACAACACCCCTGGAATGCTGGGCTCTAACACACCCCAGCATGACCTTGTCTCTAGACTTCAGCAGGTGGGGAATAATGTAAGGAAAAATTCAGAGTAATGCATCAAATTCCAGGAGCCATCAGTGGGAGCAAAAGGACCTCAACAGTGTTCAAATTTGGGCCTAAAACCCCAAACCAATAGCAGCTCCTCCCCATGGCACAGACCACAACTGACAACAAAATAAAATAAATACTGTATCATTGTGGCATAATTTTTCCTTCCAAGGTTTTGTGCAAGGCACTGCAACATTTATTTTTTTCAAAAATAATTATTCTTTATGGTTATTAAAATAATAATATGTCATGGATATTAAGATTAAATTACAAAATGTCTTCGGTGCTCATATTCATCATTTCAGTCTGGAAAATTGGCTCTGTTTTGCAGGCAGCAATACATAAACAAGATCTGGATAATGATAGCTCTATTCAATTAACCTAAAGGATTTAAGTACAGAGATAATATTTGCATGGATATTATAAATTTCATAGTAGTATTTACTGAGAATATAATGCATCTGAAATCGGTGCCAGGGAGGACAGTGTCCCCAGGAGCAGCAGCACCCACAGCCCAACTCGCTGCTGAGCGTGGGACAGCACCACGGGACAACACCAACGGGGCCAGGGCACCCCATGCTGCACCTCACTGAGCCCAGGAGCCCCAGGCTGGAGACCCAGCACCACGGTGGGACACCCTCTTGTGTGTGCCCTACGGGAGGCAGGTTTGGCTAAAATCCACCCCTCAGCATCCCAGTCCTGCTCTGACTTCTTGCTTGGGCTTCCTTGTCTTTATTTCATCAGTCAACAACAAAGAAATTACTGAGACTGGTTTGTAATATGGCACCATCAGTGTGACAGCGCCAGCAAAAAGGGTTTCCAGCTCCCTCTGGGTACAGGCACTGGCAGCAGCTGCCCACCAGGCAAGGAGCAGCCAGACACCACACGGTACCAGAGAGGAGTCTGGGCACAGGGGCTGCCATACACACCTCACAGCCAGGGCAGCAGCAAAACCTCTGCCCTTCCCTGCTGCATCTGGTAAAGCTCCCTGGAAGCACCTGCAGCGCTGCTTTTGCTGGACACAAGGCCCCAGCTGGCTGATGTGCTGGAGGGCGGTGCCTTCATGGTATTTCCTTATTGCTGTTTCTAACATTGACGTGTTATATCCCTAAATTATTTATGCCATTGTGGCATTTTTAGGATGACAGGACATCTTAGAGCAGAGCAAGAGGACAAGATCCTACTCTGCAGCAGCTTGCAATCAGATGAGCAGGAGGAGCAGGGAAGGTGCTGTGGGAGTGGTGGAGCACAGGGCAGGGGAGAGCAGAGCCAAGGCAGGGCACAGGCTTTCCAGCCGTGCATCATTTCCCGCTGGAGAAGAGGCCGTTGGCATCTCCAAGCAAACAGGCAGAGGTGACACCTCGAGGTGAGCTCAGAGCTGATTTGTAGCAGCAGATGAGGATCAAAACCAGGATGTGTGGTTGCAACTGGACTGCGCCAGCAGATGGTCATGGGCGATCCTCCCATCATGTGTTTTTTTTGGTTTCAGGTCTTTCTTACTTCATTCTACTTTCAGGTAGGGAGGAGTTGAAGGCAGCAGTAGAAAACAAGATAAATTCAAAGAGAACTGGCTCTGAGGAAGGCTGGGAAACTTGGCAGGTGATTACAGACCTGCCCTCAGAGTGGGGACCTGCACAGGGCTCAGGAATGGGACTGAGCTGGTGACTGGACCACAAAGGGTTAAGAGGGGTGCAGGCAAGCACCCCAGCCTTGATGGCAAGGAGAGGGTGAGGCACTTAAAGCCTTTAAAAAATGCACAACACAAACTGCAGCCATGATGCTGGTAATGACTGGTGCTTTAGATAATGTTTAGCATATAAATAAAGTAATTGACCAATTAATGAGCATGTGGCAGATGCTTGATATGCTGTAACAAGTAGGGAAGGGTATGATGTAACACCAGAAATTGATTAAAGGAATATAAAAGCAGTGCAGAGTGTGGGAGAGCAATGCCTGGGCCCTGGGCCACTTGCCATGGGCAGGTTTGGGGTCAGGGCCACAAGAGCAGGGAGAGGGGGCAGGTCCTTGGTCCCCACTGCAGGGACAGAACAGGGCGTGATGGGCAGCAGGGGAAAGGGGATAACTGGGATAAGCGGGATAACCTGTGTTCACTTACAGCCCAGAAAACCAACCATACCCTGGGCAGCATCACAAGAAGCATGGCCAGCAGGTCAAGGCAGATTATTGTACTATCCCTACTCTGCTGTTCTGGGATCCCACCTGGAAAAATATCCATTTCTGGGTGCCACAACATGAGGGCATGGACCTGCTGGACTGAGTCCAGAGGAGGCCACAAAGAACCACAGAGGGCTGGAGCCCCTCTCGCCTGGAGACAGCCCCAGAGCTGGGGCTCTTCAGCCTGGAGAAAAGAAGGCTCTGGCAAGACCTCAGAGCACCTTCCAGTACCTAAAGGGGCTACAAGAAAGATGGAGAGGGACTTTTTATAAGGCATGGAGTGATAGGACAAGGGGGAGTGGATTTAAACTGACAGAGGGCAGCTTTAGATGAGTTCTTTTTTAGAAATCCTTCCCTGTGAGGGTGCTGAGGCACTGGCACAGGCTGCCCAGAGAAGCTGTGGCTGCCCCAGCCCTGGAAGCGTTCGAGTCTCAGAGCTACCACGACAGAGGGGCGGAAGGAGGGAATCTCCAAGGTCCCGTCCAACCCAAGCCGCTCTGTAATTCCCTAACGCCAGGAAGCCACGGATTCGGGAAGGGTGGGGGGGATCAGTGGATGCCGTGCTCGGCGCAACACTGCCATGCAGCGGCGGGGACCGCGGCGCTGCCGCTTCCCGCGGCCGGCACGGCCGGAGCCCGCGGCGGCCCGAGCAGCCTGCTTACCCCGCTCCACGCTGAAGCAGATTTTTAATATCGTTCCAAGCGTTTCGGCAAATATTGAATTTGAATTCCAAATATGGCCTGAGCAGGCTAATTACCAAAAAAATCCTCCAAAATTGATGTAAGAGCCGCGGTTTGATCTGAGGTAAATAAATATAAATGGTGTTTATTTAATATTCCCCTGCCCTTTAAACAAGGGAGGTTTGCCAGTGTTGAGGGAAAACACCTTATGAAATAGCTGAAGCTGTGACCTATTGCAGATGCTGTAGATTATGCAGAGCAATTAGAACATCACATCAGACAGGGCGTAATTAATGGTTTCTGGGTGCCAGGTTTTCCACCAGGACCACGGGCCAGGACCACAGCAGGGCAGGGCTGCTTGCCCACACTCCCAGCCCTGTCCTTCCCCACAATGCTCTCAAATAATTAGAACATTGAGATTGGGAAGACTCACCATGAAGTCCAACCCTTAGCCCAGCACTGCCAAAATCACCATTAAACCACGGCCCCAAGTGTCACATCCACACATCTTTTGAACACTTCCAAGGATGGTGACTTCACTGCAGCCCTGGACAGCCTGTTCCAATGCTGATCAACCTTTCAGTGCAGATGCTTTCCCTAGTATCCAATCTAAACCTCCTCTGGAGGAACTTGAGGCTGTTTCCTTTGTTCTGTTGCTTGTTGCCTGGGAGAGTCAGGCTGACCCCGCCTGGCAGCAATCTCCTTCCACGGAGGTGTAGAGAGTGGTTGGGTCCCCCAAACCCCACTTTCTTCAGGCTGAACATCGCAGCTCCTTCAGCTGTGTCTCCATCAGACCTGTGCTCCAGCCCCTTCCCCAGCTCCCTTGCTCTTCTCTGGATGCACTCCAGCCCCTGAATGTCTTTCCTGCCATGAGGGGCCCAAAAGTGAACTCAGGATTCAAGGTGTGGCCTCACCACTGCCATGTAGAGTGGATGGTCACTGCTCTGGCCTTACTGGCCATAGTATGGCTGATGAAAGCCAGGATGCTCTTGGCCTTCTGGGCACAAAGGCAGCAAGTGTGTCAGCAGCCTGTACAGCCACACAACCTCCATGCTCTCTCCAGCCCTTCAGGACTCCCTGCTCTGCTGTACTCTACATCCAACTCCCGTCACCAAACCCTCTGCTGTCTCCACAAATGCAGCAGTGGCCTTGCACAGACCCACATAAGGAAGAAGGATCACAAGGACCAGCTTTCTTTTGCAATGTCTCTTGGAGAAAGCCCTCCCATGGGCATGAACTTGGCCAGAAACTCTTCCAGTGGCCCTCTCAGGAAATCAGGACATTGCAGAGCACATCCAAGTTATCCCAGCCACAGCACAAGGTGCTTTCACAAGTTCACTCACTCGCCTGTGGCTGCTGCAGGTCGCTGGGGGTGTGTCTGACTCGCCAGCCCCGTGCCAGGGTCGGTGTAAAATCCCACAGCCCCTGCAAACACCGCACCGCATGAGGGATGAGCCCTCGTGCCAGGACAGCTACACACTTCCTCCAAGATGAATTTTAAGGGATTATTTCAACTCGCCCCATGAGTGCCTGGGACCTCCTGGTTTTCTGGAGATTACACCGTACCCAGAGACCCCCTCGGTGACCTTCCTTGCCCTCCCTGGTGTGGCAGCGCTGAGCTCGGGGGAGGCCGGTGGCTGCAGCCTCACCACATTCACACTCCGCACTAAAGCCCAAGGACTGGAGTGACTTTGATAGAAGTGGTTCATTTTACACTGCACTAATGAGGTAATTAAAAGGGCCTGAGTACTTAGTTTAGTTACTCTTCTTTTTAGTAATTCTTTCTCACCTCTAATTAGCTGGATAACTCTTACCCCATTCTCTTCCCAATTTGTCTGTCTTTCTTGCACTGCAAGGCAAGGGTTTGTAATCTACAATTCACTCAGAAATAACCTCTAATTAATCAGAACATAGCAAATCGGGAGAGTTTTACTGACCAAGTCTATAAACACAACAGTATCTTAGTATTTAGTATTTCAAATGCAGGCACCGAGGCAACATGCCTGTCCCAAATCCCAGATTACTGGAAGCATATAGCACCAGGGACGCTCAACTTTTGATTAAAATTCCCTTTGTATTGTATTTTAAAAAACCCTCACCAAAACCCCAACAAATCAAAACCCCCAAATATTTAAGAGACAAGTCCCTGTATTAATATTTGACACAAACCCAAGATTTTAATGGTCTTTGCACAAGGAACAAATGGCTCAAAAGAAAGGTGTAAACTTGACTGAATGCAGGAAAGCAAACCCTGAACTTCTGCAAACTGCTGGAAAGGGCAGCACATCTGACACTTCACAGTAGGCACCACACTCTGTAACCAGCCCTTGGCATCTAAAAAAGGGCAGGTCCAGAGGGCTCCTCAGCAAAGACAGGAACCACCCTCCCACAATTTCAACTAACATCCAATTTTCATAAAAATCCATAAAAGCAATAAAATGACCACACAGAGAATGATTTACGACCCATTGAGAAAACTATTGTTTATTTAGAAAAAAGGTTACACTGGTAGAATTCAGCAGATAAAAAAATTCTTTTTTTTTTTTTTTAAAAATGTCATTGTGAAATTTTCAGACTAAAGTTCAGCAATACAAAGCTCCTGTAGCTGTAACTGAAACTTAATTTATTTCAGTTTTGAAGAGAGCATTTCCAATCAATCTAAAAACAACATGACAAACAAAAGGTGTGACAAGGGACAACTGAGCACAGGTTTAGGTTGGGATGGGACAGGGTTCATTCATTGTTTCTTTAAACAAGTCAACGTTATACACAATATACAAATAATCCCTAAGCATTGCATGAAAACAGTGCTCCCACTTAACTTTGTTTTTTTAGTTACCGATATTAAAAACAGGCCAAGTAATAAATAAAAACTGAGTTTAAATGAGGTAAATCCAAAAAGGTTCAATAACTGTTTATTTGTGGTTTTCAAACATCTAAAAGAATGCAATTTCAAATTGAAAGAATTACTAAACTCAGGCAGTATTTTCGACAAACTAAAGTGGAACTATGTACACATGAAACCTCATTTGCACTATGGCAACTGTTTGTTTGCAGCACATTGTGCTAAATATGGAATAGGTAACACTTTCAGCCAGGTACTGAAAATAAATGTGTAAGAAACTAAGCAACAAGTTAAAAATACAGTAATGTACAACTTAACAATTAAGTCCTTAGCATGGGGAAATAAAGCAGAGAACTGAATAATTTAAGGAGATGCAGATGGGTCCTCTTCATTCACAATTTTCTGTGCAATCTATACTCTGGAAAATACATTTCTGGTCACAGCTGGGTATCTTCCCATTTCAATGTCACCTACAATGAAGGTGTACATAATTAAATGTTCAAATGAACACTGATCTCACAATTTCACATTTTATTCCATTCACAACTCAAAGAATGAGGGGGGAAATAAAACTATTTTTATCATTCCCTAACTCTAGCTTACTCCACAGCAAGAACTACATTAACATGAGCACTGCACTGTAAGTAGCGAAACAGTAATTTAAAGATATAAATAGGAAAGAAGTAGTCACTTGTGAAGGTATAAACTCCTTAAGTACAACACCCTAAACATGTTACTACATTTGGCAAGAAATAAATGCAGTCGATCAGGCATTGTATTTTGGGAGAACGTTATCAAAGATTTAACGGGAGCACAGGATGGGATTCCACAACTGTGCTGCTATACAAAGCACTTTTTCATACTTCACTGTGCACACAGTGGGGTGCTGTCAGTGTTCCAGGCCACATGCTCCAGTTTAGCCCATTACACAGCTGGATGTGAATTCCACGGTACAACTGACATTTACCTGAGCACTTGTGACTAACAGTCAGCACAACACAGTTGTGCTTCTTTAACTAATGACAATCCTCACTTTATACTGAATTGCTAGTCAAGACAAAACTTCCTATTTTATTATTAAAGAAGCCACAAGCGCTCAGTAGTGAACTTCATCTACCAAAACTGCCTTCTTTCTTTTTTTCCAAAGTAACATTTAAAAAAATAAGGAAAAAACTGGGATACCTCCACAGTGATCACACAATAATGGTTATGAAGGACAGTCAAGAAAAATCCAGCAAATTCTTTCCAGAGAATGCTCATAATTTTCAGTTTAGAAGCTATTCACAGAAGTATCTTTCATTATTTCAAGAAGATAAAAAGAAACAGCACTATGAAGCAATAACCCAAACTCCCATCCTTTTATCCCAAGAGCACTTGGTACAGGCACAAGCTTTGTCACCCAAAACTCTCCACATATGTGCCCTCAACTGCAGTGGCTGAATGAGCCTTGACACCAAATGGAACATGAGATCCTTTTTTAAATAAGCCCCCTTCACTCTGAGGCCACAATCCATCAGTGGAGACTTTTTTCAGATATTCAATTTAATTTTTTTCTTCTTAGAATGTAAAATTGTACACTGCCTTATGTATAAAGATTAATAGCAGTCTGTGACTGAAGTTGGAGAGATCAGGTGAATTAATTTAAGTTTACTGGGACACTTTCCTTGTCAAATAACTGAAAACAAAACATTTCAAAACTCTTAAAATGGCTCAATGCAGAGAAGAAACTCCTACCCTCACACCCACAGAACAAAATTTAAGTGTCTACATATCTGCACAGGTCTGAAAAGAAAACCCTAAACCATTCAGAGCCCCACCAACTTCCAAGAACTGTTAATTTTTCCAAAAGATCCAGTCTGAATAAGGGTTACTCAAAATACCCTAAAGTTTCTTTTCTTTCTTTAAATAGGCCATGTTTCCATGCCAAAGTTTTCCTTTATCTTCCTCTTCAGATCTGACCAGATAAAATACTGTGCGGAGACACTGAGCTCACTTACTGTACTATGTAGCATTGTGGTTTAAAAGCTACTGCTCTCGTAGAAGTAAGAAGAGGATACAAAATACGAGTTTGCAACATATCAGGCAAGGTGTTTCTAAGTAACACATAGATTACTAAGACTGATGACCATCAGAATGACTTGGATCCACCTCTATTTTTGTATAGCAACTTTCCTTGGGAAAAGCAACAAAGATGCAACTCCACCAAACAGGGCTGAAACACCACATATCCGGCCTCCTTTTTTTTTTCCCCCCAAAAAAAAATCTGAGCCTCTATATAACCTCTGTGATGATGATGCAGAAATATTTTTCCCCTGGGGTAGGAATAAAAAATTACAAATAATAACAGTAATAATATTCTAAAAATAATAATAGTAATTATAAAAGAAAAAACAACCCAAAACCACACACACCCTCCAAAAAAAAAAAATCAACCCCAAATGTGAAATATACTGAGCCAAAAAAAAAAAAAATTCCCCATAAAACAATCAAAAAACCCAAAGTACCACCCTGCCACTGTGGGTGATTTCAGGCTGTTTTATCTGTATATCATTTATCAGTCAACAGGACCCCATGGGAGATTTCAAATCAAACAAAGTAAATAAACATTTTTACCTTGACTGAAAGAATCTTCATTATCTATGCTTGTCTGAAGATTTATGAGTAGATTCAGCGTTAAGGAAAAAAAATATATATTTTGCTACATATAGAAAGAGGAAGCTCATTTGTAGTAATTTTTTGAAATGTCAACGTGTTAAAGGATATTGTTTCTTTTCTTCTTTCCCCCCAGTACTGTCCCGTTTTTCTTTCTTCTCTGTTTTTTCTTTATCATGTCTTGATTCCTTTAAGAATACACAGATGGGAAATAGCTTATTATGGTACACACTCTACAGATGATTAGCAGGACTGTAATATTTAACTTGATAACGGAACACAGCTAAAAAAATTATCAGGCAAAATGACAGTACTCCGCTTCTATGATTTCTGAGATTATTTTAACTTTCTCATCCAGTTCTCTGGTAACTGCCAGCACCAGGACTGCAACTGGGAACTACTGTTTGGTGAATACAAATGTAAGTACAACATACCTGCCTTCACCAAAAGGAGCTGTGCTGACACATGCACGTGGAAATCTGAATTACAGACTGGTTTATATATAAAATAAGCCTACTTCCATTCTATTTACTTACCAAACCAGTCTGCAAATATTTTAGGTATTCAGAACCTAAAGTTCTAAATTTTCCTGGCTACTGCCAAAATGAACTAGTCCTCCAAACTATCCTGTCAAGAGTGACTGCTGAAATATTTAAAGCCACAGGATACCAGAAGTTTCAGAAGCATTTTCTTACACATTCACAGCGTATCTTTTAGATGATAAAGCAGCAATAAATTTTAGGAAAAAAACATCAGCTTGTTCTGTCAGCAACAACAGCAGCAAACCAACAAGAGAACAGCTTGTTTTACCTTTTTGCTACCAGAGGAGCTCTTCTCCATCTTTTCTGCCTTAATTGAATCACCTTTCTCTTTTCCTGAAGACTTAGATTTGTTTTTCTCCTTCTCTTTTTCATTTAAGCGAGGGGAATCAGAAGGACTTTCACTTTTGCTATGTTTTGAAGAACCAGCTAAAAACAGAACAGGAAGCTGTAATTCACAACAAGTAAAAGCCTGACAAACACACCCACAAGAAGTAAAATACGTACTTGTGCCATTTTCCTCTTTGCGTCGTTTAGTTGAATCCTGTGGTACCTCTCGGTCACTGTTTGAATGATCCTGGCACCAACCAGAATTATGCAGAAGTTAGCAGACTGAAACACACTCCTCAAGTAGCACCTGCTTACATTCTTATTTTGGAGAACTGATTTTTGAGAACTTAAAACGTAACTGAGGTGTTACATCTTGTGTGAAGCCTCTGGAGATAGGTTTGGAGGGTGAAGAGGTTTGAATACGTAACTGCAAACCGACCTTTGGAAGAGTAACAGAACAAAAAAGCCACCTCTGATAGGGATCACTCCTGCTCAGATGGGCTGTACAGCCAATTATTACTGCAAGGGCTCGGAACTGAAAGCTTTCCAAGAACGTACCAACTGTCTAAACTAGTTCATTAAAAATGTCACCAACCCTTTTTCGATCTTTCCTGTCCTTTTCCTCCTTCTTCTCTCTCTCTCTGGATCTTTCCCTTGACTTGTCCAAATCTTTCTTCTCCACTTCTCTCTCCTTACTCTTGGACAGTGTTGGAGTAGTGTGGTTTATGTAGTGCTGTTAAATTAAGGCAACATCACCAAATATTAATATGTATTCCTACATGTGTAAATAAAAAGAAGTCTTATTCTAACATATCAGGTCTAGCTCAAATATTAAATATAAATACTTTATTAGCAAAACAAAGAGTGATTGAAGACATGTTCAAACTCGTCATCTATAATTTAACCTACAGCTTATTTACTCAACACTGGAAATTCAACAATATTTTCTCTTAACTGAAACATTTGTATTAAATACACACAACACTGTTCACCAGAACCACTGGATGCATGAACACAAATCAGACAGGGCTACAGAAAACAGGATATGCAGTTTCCTGGACTCAGCTAACACCTGCAATCTTGCCTGGAATGAATGAATGGAATCAACTGCTTTAAAAAGTTACAAATCATTTTTAAAGAATAATCTTTATCAACAAAGCATTTAAGACAATACTTTGAATAACGTATCTTTAACTCCTAAACTTCAAATGATAAAAACAGATGAACATAGAAAATAATTGGGTTTTTTCTGTAATATGTTCTAGATTGTTACTCCACTATCGCTTCTAACCAATTCTGGTAAGCTCCATAAAATAGGTAGTAGATGTGTTATATAAATATGGATATGTTACAGTAACTAAATCTGTCTTTTTAAATACAATTATAGTTAGATTTAAGAAATATTAAGAGCACATTTTAAATTAAAACCACTTCCCTTGGCATTTAAGTTACACCAGCACACAGATTTAAATCAGTATACTTCAATCTTTCCTCAGTTCCGTAAGTTAACAATTTGATTTGGGGACAAAAATACCTTTTTATTAAAATGTTTCCTCTATTTCTTTTTCGAGAGACATGTTACTTAAAAGGACACTAATAAAAGAGGTAACTGGAAGAGGTGAGTTTAGAAGAATCAAGATATCACTTGAACCAAATCAATTAGTGTTTCAAATATCTTTTTTAATTAAATTAATCCTGTCGTTCTCCAGTTTCAGTAAATGTTTAACTTACCAAAACTTTACTGGTCCTATGTTAAAAATCACACTGCCAAAATTTAAGTCTCTTTCCTTTTATCCCTGCTCCCTTCTTTGCTGACAATGACATGCAAATGTTTTCTCTAAACAGCCCCATTCAGTCGTCTCCCCGAGATGCTTTCCATGTAAGAAAGCAAACTCGTAGCTCTGCTTTCTCCTGCTCCATTTCTTGTGTTCTCATGGCTGTTCATGGCAGATTCTGCTGCTCCTCTACCACTCCAGTGCAGAGTTTTGGAAAACTACATCCATCCTCCCCCCCTTTACCAGAAAGACTTTCTCAACTTCCTTCTAGAAATGCTGCCAACTGACACCACATCAAATTTTGTGTGCTGCTGTGTGGTTTGTAACTTGGACAAATGCTACAGCAAGAAAAACAAAAAACTAACTCAAGTCTGGCATAATTTATTTTAGAGCCTGCAATGTAAACCAATACTTCCATTGTCTGGCTCCAGAAACTGAACCAAGTCAGGAATGGAGAAAGTCTGTAAGCAGACAACAGCACTAGACTTGTAAGTCTGAGCGGAAGCTGAAGTCAAATCTGACAGGTTTCTAAGCATCCCATCCCTTCCCCAAACAAGTACATGGAACTAAAGAGGAACATTTAACATGTCTGACACCATGTACAGGGAACATTGTCATTGAAGTGCTTTCAGTCTGTTAGAATGGCACTGAAGAGTGAAGATTAGTTCATTAAGTGAAAAAGATTAGAAAAGAGCATTTAGAAAAGGAAGGAAAGGGTTGGACACCCCCATTCCCCAAACACTTAAAGAATAAATCCATTAAAAGGTCACACAATTTCAATACGCTTCCAGCTAAGTCTACAGAAACACATTATAGTTAATTCTAAAACATAACTTTTCAAATTACCTAGAAAAATAAAGCTGTTTGCTCATAATTTAATTACAAATAGCTCCACTGCCTGCTTAATTAAATCAATGTGCTAGTAAGTAAAATAAGTATTCTAAATAAAAATTTAGCTTAAGTAATGAAAACATAAGCAAAATTTCAATTAACCAGCTAAATATTGACTAATACAGTAAGGAAGGGTAAGGTGAGATTTTATAGATTCCCATATATACCACTTTTCAGATAGGGGTGAGCAAGAAAAATACTATAGTTTTGGGATTAAAAAAAACATTAAATATACAAGATATGATGATGATGATTTATAAAGCTATCTGCATTCAATCTATAGACACTATAATTTCATCAATTGTACGATTAAAAGGATGCTTCCTATACACACACTCTCTACAAGCAGATATAGTTGATATTGCAGAGATTCAATTAAAAAAAAAAATCCATCAGCAAGTGTCCATTACAGAATCACAGCTATTTTGAATTAATACATACAAAGTGTTCTGAACACTTTGTACAAAGATAGCTAGAACTAAAACAACAGTATAAGTACAGAACAGAAAATGGTAATCCATTACACATTTTTTAATTAATATAAGTAATCCTAGATTATAACCCATAAATTATCCAGAAAGTTCTAATAGTTGGCATTTTCCAAGTGATAAACCTTTGTGCAGTTCAGTCACACATTGGTACTGATTGTGTAATCAAAGACTTTACTAGTAACTTTAGATTTGATCCATTTCTTCTCAGTCACAGCCCTGATGTATCAGCATGTGTGCAGTCGTTGTGGCTGTTACTGTACTAAAGTGACATGTATTTGAGTTTTTAAAAAGCAACAAAATAGTTACAGAATCTGTCATCTGGTGCTTGTCAGGCCACACCTGGAACACTGTGTTCAGGTGTGGTCCCTGCTATAGAAAAAGATGTGGACAGGCTGGAGATGGCCCAGAGAAGGGCCACATAGGCTGATCCAAGGCCTGGGAAGCCTGACACGAGAGGAAAGGCAGAGAGAACAGGGCTGGCTCAGCCGTGAGAAGAGAAGGCTTAGGGGAGACCTCACCACCACGTCCCAGCATTTAAAGGTGGCTACCACGGGAATGGAGATGCCCTTTTAACAGGAGTCACACAGAAAAATAACGGGTAATGGATACAAGTCACTCCTGAGAAGATTCCAATTGGACACAGGAGGGAAACTTTGCACACAAAGAACCATCAGCCTCTGGAATATCTCCTCAGGGAAGAGATGGATTCCCCAACACTGGACACCTGTAAGATTTGTGTGGAGAGAGTACTGGGGCATCTTGCCTATACCACGTTTTTGCCAAGGAAGGCTGGACCAGCTGATCCTTGAGGTCCCTTCCAACCTGGCATTCTGGTTCTATGAACCCCTGATAGCTTTCTTTACTATCCCTTCTCCTAAGATACTGAAGGTGAAGTGCATTTACAGGAAGCAAACACACAAAGATGGTAATTCAGGAGGCTGTCTGTGATGTTTAGAAACACAATACTATAGCACTAAAACATGAATACAATTGTAAGGAGAAAGAGTAACAACATTCCAGAGGTGTCTCAAATATTCTTTGTTTTAGCTAACTACTGTTTTGTAATTGATACATTCAAAACCCCCCAAACCATTCTAAGAACTATTTTAGCTATTCTATTAGATTTTCAGCCAAATGAACGGCTTAATCGTATGGACATTTCTGTGTATTTACAAGTTTTAGAGGGGAACAGAAGAGACACTGACCTATCACATCTCTTCAAAATATTGACAAAAAGGTAAATTCAGGGTAGTTTTGTTATGTTGCTTCCACATCACCAATCCTCTCTCCTGTAGAGGGGTTTTACACACCAGGACAAAAAAACCCCCATCCCTCTATTACTATGCTAGTATTTACAGGAATGGAATTTGAGTTTTCTGATGGAATTTGCCACAAGTTAACTTCGCTCTGCAACAAAACATGAAAATAAACTTGGGTGGTTTCTAAAAGATTCAAACCTTTGCTGAAGATTCCTTGAGTTCGTTGAGGTTGTCCTGTAGAAAATGAATGGAGATGACACGTGAGCTGGTATAGTTTTCAGAAACCAGAGGGACTTTGGGAAGCACGGCCGTACCCTTGAAACAAAAAACAGCTACTCCTTCTGGAATAAATCTTATGTTAATACTGTACTCTGAATAAAGCTAGGAACTGAAATACTTATTAAAAAGAAAGAAGGGAAAAAAAAAGACAGCCATTATCTACTCTCTAGACTTTGCTATTAAATAAACTACAATGTAAGTCTATATTTAATTCTTCCTAAAACAGTGAAAACATACTCTCCTGCCTAGACAAAAACAAAGAAAAAGTAGTCTTAACTCTAAATTTAGCTAAATGAGGTGAAACAGGTTTAAAATACTTTTAAACCTGTATCTTCTCCACTTTCAGTTAAATGTGGTAGAAGTCACTCCAGAATGACCTTATGCTGCCATTTGTAAAAGTCTTCATCATTATGAGTAGTTATCACTGTCACCTGTTTCCTCAAAACTAGTAAAAGCTATTTGAGTTTTCCAAAATTAAGCTAAAACTTTCAAGTAAATCTTACATAGAAAAATATGTACTTCAAAAAAAAAAAAACAGAAAAAAAAAGAAGAGCTTGTTCTAAAGTTGGTAAGACGGTGAAGTTTAAAGACCCACATAATCCATCACAGTGCTCTTGATGAAGTATTAGTAACTTACAGTTTTAAATGTTCAACGTACTGCAAATTCAAAGATTCCATGAACATAGATGGTTTAGAAATAATATAAATATGGAGCAAGGAATGGCTACCCTGAGTCTTCAAGTAGGCTACGCCCATGGTTTTGTGCTGCGCTTGAGTGCTTGGGGTTTCTCTTTGCTGGGTAGGAGGCTTGGTGGCCACATCTGGTTTTATCGTAACGCAGGGCTCAACATGGTGGGAACCCATTGGAAATAAACAAACCTCGAAGGGAAGGTACAACAGAAGCTGCATGCGCACTGAATATACACAACTACAGGAGAACTGATCACCAAGGAGACTTTAAAATGGAACTCCTTTCAAGACTCCTCCTTAGAAGGCACATATCGGTATGATGCTCATCAAGAAGCCTGATGAATTCAGAGGTATCGTACATCCCGTATCATCCAGGAATCTTCAGTGCTATAGATTCTTCAAAGAAGTGCAGAAAAATATGCTCCACTCTGTTGCAAAGACTCATTTGCTTGTAGCTACCATTGCACTCCAAAAAAACTGACTGCTTAAAGCAATGAGGCACTTCTGTGTAAAAATTCTCTTGAAATTTCCAAACACTATTTTACAAAATTTGTGCTAGGTCCTTGAAGCATTATTTTGGTTAATTAAAAAATATTTTTATAGAAAAAAAAGACAGTCCGCCAATAAAGAAAAGGAATGCATTTTCTAATGCAACATAAAACCTCCAGTGGTTCCAGTGTATACTTGGCACAAAACTTGAAGGAAGTCGAATACTGGCATCCCAAACTTGTGAGCCTAACATGGGTGCTGCCTTCCTCAGGCTATACTAACCTTTACTGTTGAGGAATGTGACGGAGAAGAATGTGTATCAACTTTGCGGCGTTTTTGTTCTGAGGAAAGAACAGAACAATGGCATTATTAAAACACAGTTCTAAGAAGAGAATTGGATAGTATCACTTTCTCAAGTACTGACATAATTAAAGCTAGAATTCATTTCTTACCACTATGTGAGTTTTGTTTTACTTAAGCTGTCTAGAGTTAGCAGCATGCCTTGACCATCTCTATGAAAGTTTGTGTAATGTGAACAAACTGCTCTAAAATTATGCTCACTCCAAACTTCCATTTTATGGAAGTCAATATCTGAATTCCAGAATTGCTACGAAGACCCTGAAAAGGTGAACCCTATGAAAAACATTACAGTCCTCCCTTATGTGGTTTGCCTTAAGCAGCACAAATATAAAACTCAACATCAGCCTCAGTTAACAACTTAAGGATTTGCTAACCCTTAATATAAGAAGGGACTGATTAAGCTTACTGCATCCTTAAGGACACTTAAGGCCTGTATCTTTCAATTTCCATTTTCTTCCAATTCAAAGGTTGCCATGAAGCTCTCAGAGTACGCATGAAGTTTTTGCATTACACTTTTGCGAAACTTGCATGGTCAAAGTTATACTAACACATTTTAAGAAAAGACCATTTAGACTTACAGTAAAGAAAAATGACAGGCTTTATGAGAACAAGCATTCATTGGGGATGTGTGAAGTTCACACATTCACATAGCTTGCCTTTTGGAGATATTCTGACCACCTGCTTTTGATATTGACTGTATTGAAAAGCCAGTGTCAAAATCTTACTTATTATGCAGGGATTCTCTCTCAACTTCTCTAGCACTTTTTGACATTCAGTGATTTTCAAGTGACACATTCTGTTTTTCTAGACAAGAACAGAAACTAAATATTCAAACTTACCCCTTTCAGATTCTGATGTTTCTGATCGGGGAACAGGTGACTTCAAGGACCCAGCTACTGGCACCTTTTCTCCTCCTTTAGCATTTTCCTTGGATTTCATTTCCTTCGCTAGATCTCTTTCTCTGGACGGCTCCTTTTCTCTCTCCTTTTCTGCAGTTGACTTTGACTCAATGATGGTAACAACCGTCTTGGACTTTTCTTCTTTTGAAGCTTTTTCTTCTTTCTTCACTTTTTCCTTCTCTTTGTCTGATTTTGGCGTTTTCTCCTTGATCTCTCTTGCTTTCTCATCTTTGTTTGCCCGTTCTTCCTTCGGTTTATCTTTCCCATCCTTCCCAAGTGCCTTCATCTCCGGAGTGGCAGCTGGAGTCTTGTCTTTTTTTTCTTTATCTTTTTCCTTCCCGCTTTTTTCTTTATCGTCTTTCTCTTTAATAATTTTACTGCATCAAAAATAAATAGGCCAATTAGCATGGATACAAAACACAGCTCTAGCTTTATCACAGAAATTTTACTTCTGAGTGTTTGATAGAATTTCCTGGAGCAGCCACTAAGATTCCAGATTTGCTGTTTCTTTATCAGAATAGCAACAAGCAAATGTTGTCATTTATCTTACTTAGCTAAAATGAAATGGATTTAGCAACTATGTCAGCTCAGTAGAGCTGAATATTTTGAAAGAAGTAATATCATTTATTAAACTTTAAAGAAATGGAAACTATTTATACAGAACCCAGAAATTAAAATAAAAGGCAGGTCATTTTCAAGTGTATTTCTGTGGCTCAGAAGAAAATAGAGAACTTGTAAGAATAGTTTTTCTCACCTATTAGATGCACTGTTTCCATTGCTTGTTGTCACCTTCGGTGTAGCGTTGACAGTTTTATTAATAACTTTCACCACACCCTGAGACTTCTCCTTTAGTTTATCTGCTTAAAAAAAAAAGAACAGCTCTATTTCAGCAAGTTAATATACATCCTATTGGTTAAACTACAACAAGTAGCTGAGCATATTCATGTAAGGTTATGTGTAGCTAACAGCTAAAATAGGCAGCAGAACACCCTCTCCCAAAACCCAGTAAAAATAAAGAACATGCACTGATCCTATTTAGCATCACATTTACATTTTTTCTTTTTAGCTTAATGAGCCAAATTTTGAGAGAAGCCTGTAATGTCAGAAGAATTCTACTAAAAAATAAACATATAACAATCATAGGTGTGTTTACCAGTCTCCTCAGTAGTGCCCTCTTCCAGTCTAACTGTATTTATTGTGAGAGACGTAGGCATCCCAGCACCACCTGGCCCATTTTGTACTGTTGCAGGTACAGCATTCCTGGCAGGTGGGTCTTTGTGGTGAAATTCATTTTCAGGTATCATGAAAGGCTTCCTACTTTTCAACTGTCCAGAATAGCTGCAAGTCGCACAGATTGTTAAATATGCACAAACATAAAGCAAAACATGGGTTGAATCTTAAATGTGGATCTAATCTAACAGTTCATCTGTTATTTATTTCACAGTTTTTCCTAACTGATACGCAGTTTCTTCCCCCTTTATTGATGAGCTCAAAAGAAAAAGAAAAACAAACAAACCCACTAGACACAGAAGCAGCCCTACTTCCACACCCTCTTCCTCACCACCACACACACACCTGCCAAGCACACAGAACAAAGTGACTACTGACAAAACTTCACTGTTAGGGCAACCTGAACTGCCCCTCAGGCATACGAGGATGATTCCACATTCACCACAGGAAGATGTAACATGTAACTAAGCATTTTAGAATCATATACACTTCCAATATCTAACCAGTCTTGCAGCAATAGCCCTTGGCTTTCTTCCTTTTCCTATCTCTCCTATCTCCTTGCTCCTACATTATTTCTCTAAAATTAAGCTATGCTCTCGTGAGTAGAAATCTTTACTATTTTAAGTGTTTTACTAGAGTCTTGCAAAGGAAATTAGTGATCATCCAGCACAAAATGAATGTTTTCATTCACACTGCCAGCACCGAGATGCAGGATAGCGAAATCTTCTGTGATAAGGTAAAAATCAAATGTTAGGACTGTAACAGTTCCGAGTCTTTAGATGCCTTTCATGATCCACTTTTAACCACTTTCTTAAATAAGTTGTTGTTACCCCATAGCCAATGCATATAGATCAGGTCTCTTCTCTTTCTCTTCCTGACATATCTTATGAACTCTTCTTTCCAAGGCTTGACCCAGGTTCAGCACTTTTGGATACCATGGAAGGATTTTGGTCAGCACGATCAGGATGTTTCTGATATGTGTATATTCACCCGTTTCCAGGCAGTGCACAGAAGCCTAAAACATGAAGTAAGTCTAATGAAGTTGAGTTTTTTATTAAAGCCTTCAAAACCATAAGTTTTTTGGCATCTCTGTTTACCTTAGTTAATTTATAGTGCCATTTGTGTACCACGTGTCTAAAATTCTCATAATCCAATTGATCAGCCTTATTTCCACCATCAAACCCAGTTGCTCGTAATATAGTTAGAAAGCCTGGATAGTTGCCACATTCCTACATGCACAAAGAACAGAAAAAAGTTATTTTTCAGGAAACAAAACTGGTAATTCTAAATTCTAACATCTAAAGAATGGGACATGATCACACTTTACAAGACTCACACACATACTTTTTTTTAAAGCTTATTTATGTTGAAATTTTAGTTGTGGGTGAGAGGAAAGATTATTCATAATTTAACTAGCTTTTACAAGGAGTATTAGGAAAGTTTCCATATGCTCCCTAAATTATCTTTGAGGTAAGCTATGTGAAAATTAGAAATGGAAATCAAAAGGGTTTTCTTAGCAAATATATTTTTGACACCATGCAAAATTACTTCTATCAAAACTACATGAATTCTAGTAAAATAGAAGTTAATTCTACGATTGCGCCACCAGAAAAATCCAATCACACTGTTTTTAAAGCTAACAATTTCACTAAATCTGTCTTTACTGGGCTGAATTACACAAGTGGTCATCACATATTCCAATGAGTCAACTCATTTTAGTAATTTCCCATACCTTTTCATATATGACTCTGTCACTATGCCACCTGGTCACAGTCTCCAACATACAGCATAAAAACCTGCCATATCTACTGGCTTCATTTTCAGTGCAACTTGCAACTGTATATATAATATCAGAGAAAACCTGTGAATAGAGCAAGAAAACATTACTGTGACCTTACTGAATTACAAAAGAAAAAAAAAAAAAAAAAAGAAAGAATCATAGATTTCTCTTCTCGAAACCACCATTAAGCCGATTTCTAAATACAACAGAGATTGCTCATAAAACATTGATTCCAAGCTTTTTTACCCAGCTGCTGGTCCTTCACACTTAGCCCAGAATCCAAGCATTGCATACAGCTGCTGACACACTGTTTGATAGTTCAAGTGTCTTTATTGACATCACTGTTTCGTTTTCCAACTAATAATTATTTGAGCTGGTAGAAGTAAATATCTAGCCAAGCTGATGCAAAAATTTTTTTCCTGCCCAGCACAGGTTCATCAGATAGGGCTACTTGAGTAGGAGTGCTCTTTTGGACACACGAAATCGGAGCAGAAGCAGTGACACAAACCAGCCCACAATCTGTGGCACCATTTGCCAGGGTCAGAAAAGCCCCAAGGATGTTGCTGGTGGGGGACAAGCATAAGAAAATTGGTTCCACTGCAGCAGGGCAGACACAGCTAAAATGGGAAAAAAAAAGGAGGCTATGAAAACACAGATTACTTAAAGGTTACACTGAAAGCAACTCCTATGACAGTTAATGACTTTGCTCTGAAACTCCAGACTCATTAGGGTAGAACACAAACATTTCTTGAAAATAAACCTCTGAAGCTTTAAGAAAACTTTACTTGTAAGAGCTGAAGTACAAAAGAGAACTTCTGATTGTCATAGATTCTACAATGAAACATAAGATCTTGTTTACCTCTTTGGGAGGCAGGGGAGACACCAGTTTGGCATGTTTGTAGTGGTAATGATGTACGTACACAGAGCTGTAGCTACTTACTCGGTCATAGCAGAGAAGTGTGGAGAAGTTGGGTGTTTTCTGCTGATGCACCAGTTCAACGAAGTGAGCACAGTAAACTGCATCAATTGCCGAAAAAATGCATCGAGGAAATATACACAACTGTAAAAATTTGGTGATCGTCTCATTTTTGGTAGATTCTTCAAAAAAACAAAAGTTGAGAGGGGGAAAAAGAAAGGAAAAATAAAGTCAGTTAATGGTTTAACATTTAACTACTCTCTTCCCAAGAGGTTCAGTATGACACATCCATAGTCTGCTGTTTCTACATTAGGCACTCGTATTTTGGACCTATCTTTGGCATTGATGAGAGAAAGTCAGTATAAGTGTAACTGTTTGAGGGTGGGGATAGAATAGCAGAGTGGATGTAGAAAACGTTTATTTCTTATTGGGAAAATTCTTCTTTCGCACAATGGGGCTAAAAACAGGAACTGGGAAAGCTTCAGGAAACTTTTCCACCTGCTCAAATTCTGCGCATCAGCAAAGGGAACACCACCTGCTACTTTCCTAGAACACTTTCTTTCATTTTTCTATATGGGGCTGACTTTCAGCTTGGTTTCCTTAGAAACCGAAGAACATGCTGTCTCTATGCAATCCATTAAAAATCATTTTTCCAATTAATCAAACACTTAGAGGAATTTAGAGGAACAGTCTTCAGTAAACCACCACCCCAACACACACACATTTTGTGGAAGTTTCATTCTACCACTGAGTAAAAGACTGCACTGTATCAATCTCAAGAGTTACCTGTTTCTGTTTGACCAACCACCTGTGGGTAAACTCAGCAGCCCACCCCATACCCAAACTGGTCCCATAGCAACAAGGAGCATAAAAACAAGGTGAGAGGAATGTATAGCAGGAAAGCAAGGTCAGAAGAAAGCACAGAATGAAAGACTGCAAGTGGATGCCTTCAAAGGAAGAACAGTCATGATCCTCATGAGGGCCACTGGTGTTTTCTGGTATCATAATACCCAGGGTTTACTTGCTTCAGTTCTGTGATGCTCATGGAATAAAGCTTGTTCAAGGAAGGACTGCCAGCTTTTATTTAACTAAAAACTTTATACTGACTTCATTTAATTTAATATCTACCCCTCCAAGGTTATAACAAACATTTGATACTTTAAAAAAAAAGAAAAAAAATCTATTATGAGAATCACAGTTCACAGGACCATCAAGCGTGTGTTTGTGTGCTGCTTCAGAAGCGTACAAAGCAAGTAAGCAGCCAGTCACAACAGGTAGTCTCCAACTGCTAAAGCTACCAGGCTACTTACTCTGCCAAAAATTAACCTATTCTTAAGGGTACAAACACACTATCAAAAGTTTGTAGACAGGAAGTCAATCTTCAAAAGAATAAATATAAATAATTTTTAAAATAGTAATAAACTCCCCTACAGTGGATGTGCTGTTCAATTTCCTCATATAGTACAATTACAGATTATTTCTTTCAATGGGGACACTGCTGAAATAGTAAGCTTGTCTCTGGATACAATGCTGGGAAACTTCCTTCAGCTGAAGCCCAAGCACAAGATGAAACAATAAACCATTCCCAGTATCCCACAAAGAGTATGTGTTTATATACAGATCATATCTACACAAACTATTTTCTACATGCTTTTGGGTGCTTCTTTTAAGTAGACAAATTTACCAAGTCACCTCTAGACCAAGTTTTAATCAGGCAGTAATTTTTCAACAGTAATTTCTTGTAGTTCATTCGCTGTCCACACCAGTACATTAAATATTTACAGGGAATAGCTTCTCTTGATTTAACTGTCAGTGTTTCTTCATTAAACCAGTTGGCTGGATCTTACACGAGTTGAACAATAAAACTCTTTTCCACTGGATTATGCTAGGCTTCTTGGGACAGACGAACTACTACTTCCAGTTAAAAAACTCAAAGTTCATCCAGAGAAGAAAACTGACCAGAGAAAAACATTTCAGATTAACCATACCAACAGAGTTCACAAGCAACATGAAACATTACAGAGGTTTTGTAGGAGAAAAAACTTGGTTCCACTTCCTGCATATGTGCCATATGAAACGTGGTTGCACGCTGTCTCACTGCACGGGGCTGTTAGGCTGGCACAACACTTATCTTGTCATTGCAACAGGGCTTATGCCACCACCCAAACACTGGCATATTGCTGCTCATCACAGGACTCAAACAAAATAAATTAACTCAAACCACTCATTGAGACTTTATATGCCTAGTTTTTGTCCTGTAGCAATTATCCTGACTTAGCAGCATTCCAACTGCAGTTAGCAAGTACAAGGCCAGCTTGCAATTACAAATTTCCACTGAACTGATCAATTTCTTACTAATTTTCTAAATTAGGGCAATATTTAAAATGTCTTGACATTGCAAAAAACAAGAAAACTTCTCTATGAAAACCAATTACTCAGCATTTGCAAAGGCACATTACATTCTAGCCAAAAATTTACCTTGCTAACAGACCTCAACATATAGAGATCAATTTTTCAAATCAACATGAAGAGTATTAGTGCAAGCAAGTTCTGGAGACACTGACAACTACAAAAACATCCAGAGCATTTCCCCTAGACACACTTACTTGCCAGAAGCCAGTTATCTTTCTCTAGTTTCAGTCTCTGTAGAACCCTCTGCACATGCTCCAACTGCTTCTTCTCCTCTTCAAGGAGCTTGTCCTGCAGAGCTGTACAACGTTCTTTTTCTTTTTTCTTTTTATTTGGAGGCTACAAAATATCAATGTAACTCATTTTATTATACTAACACTTGCTATAGACAGAGCAATAAATTCCTGGTAATACTAAAGAATACTTGAAAAACTTTTCACTCAAAAATGTTCTGCTCTAGTAATTAACTGATTTTATGAACACTGGTTGAGCATAGTTAAGACAAAAGTGAACAGACAAACCACAGATACAGGTGTCAAGACCTGCTTTCCAAAACAGATTTTCCAGTAATTTTCACTCAGTGGAATCATAATTCCCATAATTCATGGGAATTATGAAGAAAAGTCAATCCAAATTATGTTAATGTGGCAAATGGGAATGGATGAATCAGATGACAAAACTTCCTAGATCTAAACAACCTAAATAAAATACTTAATGAAAAGAAATACTTTCAAGGCTAGAAAGATTAAACTGGACCACAAAATTATATCAACATACCATCTCCTGATTGTCATCTATGGCTTTCATCTGGACTTTAAGTTTATTTACTTCTCTGTCATAGCTGCTGTGTGGCACGGCAAGGTCGTACATTGTCAAAGACCAGAATGTAGCATAAAACTGAGGGCTGATGTCATCCCAAACTTTAGGGAGGTGCAGAGAAATCACAGCTTCGTGAACAGGAGCCATCACCAGCTCACATGATGTAATGTATTTGTGAACTTTGTGCTGCTGTTTATTTCCCTTCTCAGCTTTTTTTAGTTCATCATACTTGGACTGTGGATAAAAATATAAGAATATATAAATATAAGAAAACATAAGAAATAAACTGTAACCTATATACACAAAAATTAAACTTGTCTCAGAAACCTTTCTATACAACATTTGCACATGTGAAATGTCACCACGTGAAGCACTAAAGAACCTCATACAGAATCTTACTTACACCTTTGAGGGAAGAGGGAGAGAACTCCTACTGATAACCCAAGACATCCGAAGAGGTGACTTCATTAGCTACAACTTCTGTCAGTTGTGTGAAAGTTTGACCCATGGGCCATATTTTCTAAGAAGATTAAGGACAACCTGTTCCAGCCCACAGCTTCTATTTCTAATTCTACTCACAAAACTTTGCAAGTTTTATTTAGCAAACAAACTTTCTGTGGAACCTACCACACGTACCGGTAACAGGCACCGGAGCAGCACTACGAGCAGACAAATGGAAGAGTTGTACTCACTGAAATGTGGTGTGCATACATGGGTCTTGAGAGGAAAAATGCAGCATCGTGAGGTGTGTGAAACTCATTACAGAGAACATCGATAGAAGGCACTCGCTTAATGTAATCCTCTGTGCTTAGATTGGATGCTAAAAACCCACCAAATTGTACCAGGGTGTCATGGCACTACAAGTAAAAGATACAAAACATTAGCAAACATTATTATTTTGTTCAACAATTAAGTTAGGGAGCGCTTGAAAGCTTGTTTTTTCCTTTTTGTTTCTTGTTAAAAATGCTAACACCAAAGAGTAGAGCAAAAGTTTTCTCATGGGGGAAGAAAAACAAAATAAAAAAACCCACCTACAAAAGCCAGCAGAACTCGAGAGCATTCTATTCTACCAGAATGGAATGCAACTAGTTCCTACTGCCTAAGGCAGCAAAAGAATTCTTTTTAAAAAAAGGAAGTTCCACTACCAAATTGAGATTAAAAACACACACACATTTAAGAAATAAAAGTTTAACTTTTTATGACAAAGGATGCTTTGGTCTTTTACTCAGAAGTGACTTGTCAATTTAATACACCTTTAATACACCCAGATATTTTAATAGTGCAATCGCTGCAATTATTTTTAAAATTCTTGTGTATTTGCATTTATTGTACTCGATTCTTATATATAATTTCATCAATTTTTTTAATGTGCTAAATTCGTATATATTGTGCTGATATACCAGAAGGTATATCTGTGCTGATATACCTTAACAAAAAGGAGGGGTTCTCATAAACACAGGTGTTTTTACTTGCCTGATCATACAGTTTTCCCACCAGCTTCAGATGTTTTTCCCCTCCTTCTTGAAATATGACACCATTTCTCTGCTGAGCCATAAGCAGGCACAGTGGGAGGGCAAGATCATGGTCCAGTAACGCATCTTTCAATCTCTGAGATGATTTTTTTGTATTCCTGATTTGGCCAAAGTACCCACCCTGCACAGTACAGAAAAAGTTAACCGAGTTAGAAAATAGTGCTGGAATGGAATGCGTGTGCGCTGACTGCAGAAACACTGATGAATTAACAGCAATAGTTTCCTGTCCATCAGGAAAACTCCCTGCATCCTGTACTGCAATGTACATATAGGAGAATCAGAAACTAGTCTTGCATGCTATTAATCCGTTTTTGCTACTCCCCCCGAGCTGGGCCAAGCCAACAGGACTGGAGCACATCCCAGCTCAGTGGCTGCTGGAATGCACAGCTCTGTCATGTAACACTCGTTAGCATGAGATGCTGTGATACACAACATTAAGGTTCACATCTACACTGCCTTGGCTGCCTGTCTCAAGGCCTGTGAGCTCAAAAGAAAGGGCAACTCTGATGAAAACACACACCTTTCTCAGCTATGCTGCCAGAGTTCTTGAACCAGAGTCTTTAGAACCAGCATAAAAAAGCAACAGTTACTATTAAATGTAAAAAACGCACCTCAGCTTTCAGTTGTTCTCCACCAGTCATGGCTTCCAATTGTTCCATTGTCATTTCCTCAGTAATTTCTATCCCTGCCATTTTCTGCACTACCTCTTTTAAAATAAGCAAATCAAAGCTGCAAAGAAAACAGAAAAGCAGAGTAAAAACAAGGCAATTCGTTTTTGAACTGGAAGCTACGACATTTGACATACATTAAAAAGCAGCACTACAATACATGTTAAGGAACATTTTCGTTTCTTTTTTCAAGAAGATACTGGTATGCCAAGCACAAGGATTTCTTTATTGCAAGTAAAAAGTTAGTACTTAAAAGCAATACAGGCATTCAACAGCTGGATTTCAGAACCCCTTCAGAACAACTTCACTGTTTTTGAAGATAGCAGAGAATGTGGTGCTATTAACTTTAAAGTATCCACAAATTCATCATAAAGTTTATTGCTCCCTTTTGTTGCTTTCCATGTTTCAAATTGTATCTATACAGGTATTTCATGAACATGGAATATTTCATATTTTGTTAAAAGTTTCTAGAATAGTATGCAGCCTTAGAAATGTACTAGCAAAGTTAGTCTGGAGAGGTTATTTGGAAACATGGAAAACATCTTTTTTACTTTAAACACAGAATACGTAAAATACTTCTATAAGCATCCTGTCCAGAGAGACTAGGCTTTTACTTCCTGCTCTGAATTCCTTAAGGACAATGACTTTTACTCAACAGTAGTAAATTGCATCCCAATCACACAAAGCAGCAACGTTCTCCAGTAACTTCTGAAATTTGTGCGGCCTTCTTACAAAAAGCATTGACCCCTGCCTTCCGAAACAAAGTTTCATCTTTAAATAATTCATATGGCTTATATTTTTGTTTGCTGCTCCAACTATAAGTATGTCTTCTGCCTAGGAACTGTGCAATATCAGCATATACTCAAATTCAAATACCTGAATCATGCAGCCCTATGAAACTGGTAATACTGGTAAATCCATTTTATTTTTATGATCCCAAGTACTAAACTGATTTTTTTCCCCCAAAATACTTAGTTGTGATTTTGGGGAAAGACAATAAACATTACTTACCCTTTCTCTGTAGCTCAATGTGATTGTACCATCACCAAAACAAAGTAGGGACAAAGTAGGGGTGCATATGACACTGAATGTCTACATTGCAGGGAAGGGGAAAAAAACCTATAATTCTCAAAATAAATACCCTAAAATAACATGCTGTGTTATCACCATTGGTAAGTTGTCTTTCAATAACTGTATGGGGATTCCTAATAGAAAAAAGTTGATACTCACCTTTGTGATAATATTAAAATTAAGTAAGTACATGAAACAATAATATTAAGTGATGACTTAGTGGCAAGAGAAAATTCAAATTGTAAACCTTGTTTTGAGTTATGATTGACATTGACACATGAAGAAGCAACTCAACTACCACTAAATAAACTGGATAAAGTATTCAAATAATATTAAAATGTTAAGAGCCATGCCTGCAGAGAAGACATTATGAGAAAGGAAAAACAAACTGTAACAGTCACATTCCTTTATATAACGGATACTTATTTTTTAAATAATGCACACTAACTTCTATGATAAAATTAAACACTGGCGGGTTTTTTCCCCTGTCTGATGAGCTGATAAGAAAACTATTAAAATAAGTTAAAGATGAAAAAGCAGTGCTTCAAGAATGTCACAGCTATACAATTAGAGGAAAAGGAATGTACTAAAGAGTGTATCATTCCTTCTTTCTGTTATTTAACCTCAGTACTGTGAATGGAGTTTACCACTGCTTGAGCAACTACACGGAGTGCCTGTGTGTCAGCAAACACCCAAACTGCACCTTATAACCTGTGCTTATAAGGATCCATTGTGTAATACTTGCCTTTTCCCAGCTTTCAGCTGGTTGGCTACATACTGCAGGAGGCCTGCAAGTTCAATCGGGTATTTTCGGAAAACTGCACCACAAAAGCTTGCCAGACCTAAAGCAAAGAGAAACATCTGTGACTTCACCTCATGTGATACTGATTATTAAACAAACATTAACAAAGTGCCTATGGCATCTTAGTGATACATGCATTTTTGGAATACAAAGAAAAAAAGTATTTTCCTATTGATTAAATTTGCCAGCTCTCCATTTTGTTTAAAATATTGGCCAGGAGGTGCAAGTGAAATATTGACCATAATGATCGATGGTGAAATAGATCACAGGGAGGGTGAAGTATTTTAAACATTATTGTAATAAATAAAACAAGAATACTAACTCTGCAGCCAGCTTGAGATTGTAGTGTCATCATGCTTCATTCTCTCCTTCTCAGGGTTTGCCAATGCTTCAATGATACAATCTTTAGTGGAGTTAAAGAGTATTTTTCCTCAACTTACAAGCACAAAAGTTACAGAGACTTGTTTCCCTGGCTCCATGATTTGTAATATATGAATGTGATATACAAGTATAGCAAGCACTAACATAGTTAGGGTTTTAAAAAAATAAAACCATGAAATAGTAACCTAAAAGCAGTATTTACCTCACTATTTACAAGATCACTATGCCTTCAAGAGTGAAAGTAGTAAAAACCCACTAAAAACAAAGAATAATTTCCATAGTGTGAAAGAATTAAGAGAGAGGATTCCATAACATACTAGAAGTGCAAAGGTATTTGCAAACTTCACTACAATTTCCAGCAAAAAGCAGCAAGAATAGAACACAGAGACAATATTTACTCACAGGCAACAGATTTAATCTGGCCACAACTGCAGCTTTATCAATAAGTGATGCAGTAATTTACATTAAAGGATACATGCCAAGACATCGTAGTTCAAGGAAGTGAGGTATTTCAGTGAATCAACAACTGGAGTTATCAAGTTATCGTATTTTTGTATTTGTGATAAAATCTGAAAGTTACAAAGGATATTTAGCTGAAAAGGGACAGTAACACTTATCTCTCACATCACAAAACCATTTAACAATACTTGTCTTCAAAACCTACACAAAACATGCTTAAATTAATTTTTCAGAAGGTCCTAAACAACTGTCAAAGTAAATAGGCAATCTCATTAATTTATCTAGTACCTTAAAGACACCAGTGAAACAATGTCTCTAATGTGTAAAAGCAATTCTGTATGATTTCTCTTTTCAATTATCAGCAAATAAAACAATAAAACAATTTTTTCCTAATATTTCTTAAGAATCCTAAATCTTAGCAGTAGGATTTTTCTATTGCTAAATAGAGTAATAAAAGACTACTTAAAAAAACCCCCGAAACCATGAACCTAGGTCATGAGAGACTACAAGTAAACTGTATTAATCAGGTTCTAGGATGTTTTCTTTAGCACATGACACACGTGTCTATTGTAATAAACATGTGTGCATATTGAAGTATTAATTCCTACAAGTAAAATCTAAAAACTGGTCAATCAATAACCTTAAGTCACATTTGTGAATAAGATGGAGGCCCATCAACACAGTTTTACACCTCTCAAGCACTCTGTAGCATCAAGTAATTTTAAAAATCCTTCCCAACTTCATAGGTGTATTTTAGACTCCAAAGCTTTAAGTTTTCTTCTAAATGACCCTGATCCATCTTCACCACACTCCTAGACAACTTTCAGAGCAAAGTCTCAAAATACCTGAATTTGCATTTTGCATAACCTGATCAGCCATCCCACTACCCAGGACCACCTCTGCTATCTCAAATTAATTTTTTCTCTGCAGTTGGTTATTCAAGAGTTGTTTTAATATTTAATATCTCACTAAGTATTATTAAGTATCTCACTATGTGCACTACTAAAAAATTACTGTATTTTAAAACTTGCATCAAAAGTGAAAAATAACGAAATTAGAACTGCAGGTTCCTTCCTGAACTTCAATCCTGCTTGTTAGGGTGAAATAGCATTCAAATACATGTAACTACATACATAATCAAATAAAATTGTAGGATTGCTGTGGCTGAGCTTCCCAATTTGTCTCCCAGAGGGTTTCACATTTTCCTTAGTTAAACGCCTGTAAAAGAGAACGTGTTTTATTACAATAGACAAGGTAGAAAAATATTAACCAATTAATGTCAGTGAAGAAACACCTTTGTAAATCTCAGTGATATGTGATACACTGCACCACAGCTCATAATTACTTATGAGAATCAACTACTTACTTCATGATGTACTTGGCTCGGTCTATGGTTTGAGCTTTAACTTTCACAAGAAGTGGGTGACTGTTGTATGTTTCATTCTTCCATTGCCCATAGAGACGGTACCTGGAAAGGTTGGACAGGAAAAGGAATTTCAGTACTGACACCTCAAGAGCCCATTCCAAAGGATGGAAACAAGTATTCTACTCACCGGTACTGGTATGGAAAGGTTTTGAACATTCCCCATAACTCCTCAGACATGCATGCATTGCAGTCCATCAGGGAAAGAGATGGAAGCAAGACTTGATCAGTAATACTCAACAAGCAGCTGAACAGGGTCTCCTGAGATAAAGACAAAACCCCAAGGTAACGATCAGGAAGCGCCTCAGAAGCAACATTATACATGCAATAAGCAGATGCACAAATTGAGCATTTTACGAGATTGATAAAAAAACAAGTACACCACAAGACTGAGACTTCCAGAACAAAATAAAAATCTAAAAAGGACCTAGAAGTATCTCCCATCATAAATCATTTAGTAAATAATTTACAGACTATATATATTTTCAATATTTTATGCACTTGAACAAATAGATACTTGAACAAATCTGCTGAAATCTTCAGCAGGTTGCATTCTTTTTCAAATTAAACATATCATTAAAAATGGACATTTTGTGGAGTTGCATGAAGCACAAACACAGGAGAAAATACATTTTGGCAAGTGCTTTCAATATAGTAAAGTATTCTTCATCTCTACTTCCATTTTCAAAATTTCAGATGAAAACCTGAAATCATTATACATGTTCCCATGACACGGTAGCAATTTCCATGTTTTCAGTATTCTATCCTTACTCTTTCTTAAATATTTGTCTTTGCCACTGAGCTATTTTAGAATAACTATAGCAGCAATGAAAAAAAAAACCAAAACAAAATGGAAAACCCAGAAGAGATTGATTTTCTCTGTAATGATTCAGGAAATCAGGATAAGCAAGAAAGAGGTGGAACAAGTAACAATAAAAACTGCAGAAACTTCACACTGAAAACTCACTTGTTTTAAAAAGAAAAGAAAACCACTCATTTTTATAAGTCAGATTTCAACTGGACACTTGGGCTTCATTGTGAACAATTGTCATAATAAATTATAAAAATTTTGAAGTAAATAAATTAAGGAATAAAAAAAAAAGTGATTGTACTAATAAACACCTTCCCTACTTCAAATTTGTCTTTTTCGCTATGCTTTTCCTGGTCACGCAAAGTCCATTTACAGAATAAATAGCTGGAGGATTTCCAGCTGATTCCAAGCAAATAAGAAGTAAAATGCACATTTGGTCACAATCTTGCATAAAAACACCTTCCTCCAAAATTAACTCACCATTTTCTCTTTATCTTCCTGTTTGCTTCCATCAGACTGAAACTGTAACAAAGACAACCATGTTAACTGTAGCACAGTTAATGTAACAGTTACAGTTTCAGAACAGGGCTATCTCAGCAAAAGCATAAACCTGAAGGGCCAAGCATCTCTTAAATGCTTAATTTGCCACATCTGTCAGCAATAAAGTATTTTTAAACAGAAATTCAAATGCACAGATGAAATGCATTCCTTACATATACAGGGGCTTTGTACAATTTTGTTCAAAAAGAAATATAAGCTACAAGGAAACCTGCTATTACATATGAAATATCAAATTTTCTTACTGGAGAGAAAAAAAAAAATGCCTGAGCATTCACCTTCTACCTAAAAAAATCTCAGGACTTCCAACACAATCACCAACAGCTATAGATTATTTCCCCATCCTTCTCTCACAGTAAAACTCTTAAGCTTTTAGTCTTCATTATTAAATTACTTTTTCTCTCTGCTTGCTCCACTCACCATGAAAAGCATATTAAGCTATCACACCAGTAAGTGCACAATTATTTTAAAGGTACACTTTAGCATCAAAGCTGCAGTGCAATGTTAGTAGTCTAACTTTTAAACTACTATATGGGTTAACTTAGAGTCAAATTACCTTCAGTTATAAGTATTTCTACTGTGTGTTAAATGTAGTTTCAGAACTAGAACATGCTGATGGCAACAATGCATTAAAAATAACTTTCCCTATGTTACCTTAACCACTCTGTCACTGACGAATTTCTTCACAGTTCCAACCTAGAGCAAATAGCTAAAATGTTGCTCATTCTTGTCAGAAACACATTAAACTGTTATATAAATATATTTACAGTAAACCTGGACAAGAGATTCCTATAATCAAGTAATCTCCATTCCACTATACATATCTACAGAAACAGGGGCTTTCTCACAAATCTTCAAGACTTGAATTACAAAGTAGTCCTAATAATCCGCTGACAGCAATAAAATGCATTAACCCCTTGAAATTATAATTTCCAAATTAAATGCACTGTCAGTGCAACATAGCTATCACTTAAGTTATAACAATCTTCTCACTAGCCGCAAGAAATGAGCACGCTATAAAGCCAGAGTATTTACCATTGGGAAATCTTACCATTCTGGATGACAAGATGCCAAGAAATAATACATACACATAGAGATGGAAGTAGGGAAATATTTGAAGTTTCCACAATTTTATTACAAATACTACATGGAACCCGAAGTTATCATAGGTCTGTCACCCTATCACTACATCTTGGAACCTAACAAGAGTAAATTCTCTTGACAAAATCTGCTATTTTGAACAAAAAGATCTTCAATCCCAAGAATTATCTGTGTTCTTAGCTCTGCACCATCAGGTACAGCTGGACATGAAAGTCACCCCTCAAGTGGTATATAAATTCTGAACATTCCAATATTTGTTAGTTGAGGTTGAAATAAAAATACTTTTAAGGAAAAAAAGGGTTATAAAATTCAAAACTTCCCCTTTAGTACCACTTAGTTCAACCAACTTCTCCAATTATTTGTCATAAGTTAAAACAAAATGCTGGGTAACAAAACCCATGATTTTTAAATTCTGGGGAGGTGGATTGGTCATTGGTAATAATAGTAATTAAAAAAATACTTATTCCAAAGTTTCTCTGAGCTGCTTTTTTTTAATGTAAACCCTCTGTTGTTGACTTGAGAATAAACCAGAAACTGTTAGTTAAATAGCAAATTGCCAGAAAAGTAGCAAAAGAAATCATTAGTCTCAGTCTGAACTACCAAGTACATTTTAAAGAAGTTCAGAACATAAATTCAACTTGCAGCCTTTTAAAGCAGGTCATACTGCCAATCCTTCAATAGACACATGGTAAAGATACGGTCAAAAGACAGTAACCAATCTCAAGAGATCTGCTCATTTCTGAAGTTGGGACCTTGAAGCAATTTCTACATTGAACTCAGCCTTAGCAGCATCTAAAGATTTGTCACTGACACAAGATCGATAGCAGCATTTTAACTAGGTAGAACAGGGGAGAAAAAACACGAAGTAAAAGGATGCAACATCCCCTACTTCCAAAGTAACCTAGCAGCTGGAGCAGAAAGCTGAAATTATTTGTACTGCACTGACTACATTGTTGTTGTAATAATGCAAAAGCTTCCAGGCAGTCAGTACCATATGTCTGTTGGGTATTTTAATTATACAAACATAGATAATGTTTTAAAATATGAAGACTGTAACAAATTAGATATCACTAAATATTCCTGGCTATAAACCAAAAGTGCCTTAATTTGTTCATTAAAATGTTTATAGACATAAAACTGATCAAAAATTAAAATGAGATTCTCCAAGTTTGTCCTTAGTCAAAATTTTCTTTGTTTCAGCATTTGAATATCTACACAATTAGCAAGACAAGCATTTTTTGACATCAGAATAATTGGTATTTTTCATGTTTTGACCAGCTGTTGTATCACACCAACCTCTTTCATAAATGCTTTTCCAAGGCGCACTACTTTTGCAAATAAAATGGGATCATGGGACAGATGAGGACCAAGGTAACAAAGCATGTTGAACACTTCCTTTCTCAACTCCTCAAAGCTCTCTGCTTGTTTTGGTGCTCTCTTGTTTGGCAAAGAGGAAATTGGTGACCCTTTAGCTCCTTTAGGTACACCAACTCTGAAAGAAAAAAGTGTGCAGCATTTTACACGAAACAGAACTTCAGAAATGTATCACCAATAAGGTTAATTAGTGAATTCATGCTTATAAACAAACCATTTTTGCCCCATGTAGGAGCAGAATCGTGGCAGTCACTTTACCTGCGGTACAGAGGCTCAATTGTCACATGGACGAGCTGGCAAAGCGCGATCGCGATCGGCTTGTGCGAAGTAGCGTAAAACGGAGGCATCTGATCCATAATACTTTGTGCATGGTGCCAATCACCAATTTTTAATAAGGCTTCCAATAAGCCCAGCTTTTGATTATCAGGAGGCTGCAAGATAATGAAGAAAAAGTGTGTTCATAAAGTCTCCTTAATACTTCTCATTAAGCAGCTGCAATCCACAGCCAGAGAAAAAACCCTTGTATTTCACCCAGGTAATAAAAATACAAGCAAAATAAAAGCTAAACATTTAGGCAATAAACAAACTTCAAAAGAAATTATAAACCAGTCCACATCGAATTTAACATCTGTATCAAAGAAAAAGTTAAAAATAAAACAGAAATTTTAAAAGTTGCCTGATACATGTCTGATCACTTACTTTTCAAACTGTCACATCTACTGCTGCTTATTTCCTTACAGGACATTTTAAGAATGATGCAAGCACTTAAGAATCCTTTATGCTGTGTGTTTTTCTGGGTTTAAAAGCACAAACTTCTCTTGCAAAAGCAGATTAGAATTTAAAAAAAAGCCAAGCCAAACTAAAAACCCCTTCTCTTAGTGTGCCTGAACTGTAAGTTTCACATTAGCATCTATTCCAGGAGACTCTAGATTTAAGCGCAAGTCTACAGGAAGTTTCCACATAATGGAATCCCTTTGCAATACAGGCATAAGAGGAAATAGGACTCTACAATTAAGGTCATGCCCTGAAGCACATTTTCAGGGGCATTGTATTGATATCTTTTATTGTTATAAATTGGTTTTCCCTTGCCCCCAAGGTAAAAGTCTATTCTTAAGTGACTAACAGTAAGGAAAACTAGCTGTAAGTAACTACAAGCCTAAGATAGTGTTTACACCCAGGTAAGGAAGATTACAAGTCTAGGACAAAATGTTTTATTATTTCAAAGCAAAGTATCATTTTGTTTAAACCACACAAGCAGACAAGACTGACTAACAAGAACAATAATTAATGACAAAACAGACACTTCCGTGGTTCTACAGTGTGCATGGCTTTTTTAATGGGGTTTTTTCCCCTTTTAAAACTTCTTAATAACACTGGCAAATATTTTTCTGATAGTTTTGAAAATAGAAAACAGTATAGCACACAGTAACATGCAGAGGAAAGCTTCCCAGCAAAACAAAATGCTGAGGTCTATTCTATATTTACATTGAAGTTACGGAGCTCACACGCTGCTTGACTTCTGGGTAAGCAAGTTCTGACATGAACTCTCCAAAAGCCAAGAAATGCCTGGCCCAGAGGGGTCAGTCTGGAACTGCTGTCAAACCCAGTCCTGCTGCCCACACTCCAACCTCTCCAGATCTCTTATTACACAGCTATGGCAAATGCATCTTAAAAGGCAAAAGTAGATAGTGCATTTGTCAAGACTGAATTACTCACATTAGAGTCATAAGATAATAATGAATTTTAACCACACAAAATAAGCACTTTGTGGATTTAAAAAAAAAAGTCAGGCCAATAATTGTTAAACACTGCTTTCCTCAGGCAGACATTTATTCCATGGTACTGTATCAAAAATAGTACATTAAAATGACATGCTGGGTACAATGTACCTAAACTTAGACTGTCAACAGCTTTCACATGTAGTTACTCCCCTAACTGCTATGAAGTGCAAGCTAAGCACATACAAAAATACTTCCAACACAGAAACAAGCTTTTCAAGAAAGAGCAAGCATTGCATAACAGTGTGTGCAGTCACAGAAATTGTTGGTTTTTTTCAAGTACAGCTCTTAATTTTCCCATCACACAGGCTCAGACTTTGTCATTTTAATCCTTCAGAAAAATGCTTCAGTTTCTGCTGGAGCTTAAAATTCCCTAGTTCTTAATTCTAAAGCTTAGCCATAAAAACTGTCTTAATTCCTCTGACATTATTTGCAATGCATACACTCTCCACGTCCCATCAAGAGTTTATTTTTCCATCAGAATAGGGTGACAAGCACACTTCAGAAAATTCTGGGCAGCCCCATCTGACTGCAGAGAAGGTGGACCAAAGCAATGTGGTATAAGCAAAGGGGGAGGGGGATCAGAAATTTCAAGTGAGTGAAAGGAATTGGTTTAAGCAGCAGCTGTGGCTGCACTTGAGAGCCAGAGAGCAGCAACTATATTGGATGCCTGAAGGAAGAAAATGGAATTAGATTTTCAAGCTCGGCATGAAAAATGGAAGGAGGAAGGAAGGTCAGAGATTAACAGAATCAAGGTGGAGTAGAAGAAGTAGGAATGGGTAGACGAACCAGATTGATAAGGAATCCAGTAGGACAGAGAAAATCATGAACGGAAACGGTCAAGACTGATGAATCCCTCCCCCCACTCCAGTATGCCACTTAATGTACATATCAAGCTTTTATTTTACTTTTTTTTTGTTTTAAATAAAGTATTTAAGAAGTACTTAGGCACTCAAATGAAGATGACAACAGAATGGCTGCTAAGAGATCAAATAATTTGGTTTCTAAAATTAGGCTAGGACACACTAAACCAAATTAGACCTAGGGCAACATGAATACGACACAGTAGGAACTTAAATGAAGAGCATAAATTTACCCATATGGAGATACAGATTCAAAGGAAAGCACAGTGAACAGTTAAAATTTAAAATGTTCGGTTATAACCTTTTTCTACAATGCAGGATAATGATACCAACATTTCCAAGTCTGGCAATTCTTTATATCCAGTTCATGATTAAGAGAAATAAGGAATAAGCTCTTATTAATGTCCTTATTTTTATGAAATCAACTAGGATTATACTATCACAGATCCTAGAAGTGCATTTGTTAAAGATTGGGAAGTGCATGAATGTTGGGACATACCTAGTGGAGCTGATACAACAAAAAGGGAGGGAAGAAATCAATTAGCCATTGAACAAAGAGTATTTTATGTACAGAAATCCAGAATAAACCCCAAAACATGCATTTTTGCACATTCAATATAAGAGAAGTGGAGTCAGAGGACAAATACAAGCCATCTAAGAAGTACATAACTATTTTTCAAATAAATACAAACATGTTTTAATAGCAATAGTTTTGTTTAATTCATTGTAATTTAAAATCATTTTACTGAAAAGAAAGCTACTCAGACACACCTTTTCGGTTTTCTCCTCCTCTTTTTCCTTTTCTTTCTCCTTTTCCTCAGTCTTTTCAGATGATAAGACAACCATTGTAAGTTTTCTAACTATTTGTTTAGCTTCCACTATCTCTCTCTTGTGTTCCTCGATGATAGCATTATCCCCTGGTAGAAGCTGAAAAAACAAAATATTATATCTGAAAATTGAAGCGACCAACTGCCACTGTGGATCAGCTGAGCCTGAAAAAGAACTTTGTCTTTCCTTGCTACTAATCAGACAGTCTTTCAGAGAGTCAGCTTCTTGTTACCATCATGCCAACAGGGAATTACACTAACAACAGACTATTCTGAAATCAAGGCCTCATGAGAAATAATATCATTCTACTTCTTCACAACCATTCGTTGTCTGAGCTCCCCTTGCCCTCCCCAATTTACCATTCAGCTGTAGCTTTATGGTGACAATTATGCACATACTCCACAACAACATTAGCACAACTCAGTGCCTTTAATCCAAGTCAATATTCAAAATATTGCTCATCTGAAGGGAAAAGTAAGTTAATCACCAAGGAAGACCAGGTAACCTACTTAGCCATATACTCTGATTGCACCTTTATTTTAAAGAAATACCATTTTTAAAGCTTACCAAATTTTCTATTTATGAGCAATGTGGGTTAAACTCATGTAAGATCTGTTCTTTAAAAACCATCTTGGATAAAAGTACCTAGTGTGAAAAAAAACTCAGCATAGTCTTGTACTTGAGAATAATCAGGGGCAGGAACATAAACCTACAGTCAAAAATTAAAAGGCCAAAGTCGTGAGACAAAAGAAAATCTCTTTTTCTGACAAAGCCAAACATCAGTTTAGCGCCTGAAACCACACTCACACTTTCCCTGCAAATAAGTAATCAAAACTTACTGCAGTGTCATGACCTCTTCAATAGTCTTTTCTTCTAATGTTTTTAACGAGGGAAGATTTTTACTGTTCTTTCTTTGCCCAAACTGAACATAGGAGGAGGAAAGACCGTAGAATTTCTCCATTTCACAGAAATTTGGGGAAGAACAAATCCCATTTGGAAAAGTAAAAGGTTTAAAGGGCTGCACTTTTCTCATTTGAAAACACAGGAAACCTACTAAGCTTCACCAAGAAGCACCAAGTGTGGAATCCCAATGGGTAAATTTTATCTTCAAGATGTCATATATTTTATCTGGCTGTGTTATAAACGTGACTAAATTAGAACAGTTTTTACACGCTTGGAAGGGCAGGGAGGGGGGAAGAAGGGACTTGCTAATTATATTTTATAGAAACTTTCATAGCAAGTTAAACTAAGCCTAAACTCAAAAAAGATTAAAAAAATATCACATCCCAAACCTGCAAAGACAGACACTGGCAGAGAGATTCTGGAATGAGACTGAGAATCACCACCATGCAGGTAAATAGTGTAAATGACCGCAGGGACCCTCAAGCTGTGAGACTGACAGGAAACACGCCCATACCTGCACAAGTCTCAGCTGAGATTGCTCAGGCCACTGCAACCCCAAGTCTGAGCAGGTCTTGTAAACTTATAAACATTCCTTAAAAAACAAGTATTATCATCACACATTCCTCACTCCACACCAATTATCTGAGACATGCACTCCTACTCTTGCTCCACCCAACACATTTTCAGCCAAAATACTCCTATGAAGCCAGAGACAGTTATTGACAAGTCAGATTGTGACTAAGGCTATGAAATGCCACACTAATTAATGGCAGGACTACCTTCCAAACCTTCCACAGATGCAACTAGAACTCATTCCTTAATTTCAGTGCAAGAGTTGAGTCTTAAAATTTCTTTTCTTAGAATATCCATGGATATTCTGAAATTAAAAACTCTTGTATAATGCAAAATTAATTTGATAACTATAACATTCTGCTAACCATTTGTCAAATTGGAATGCTGGTTGGTTGGTAAGACTGTCAGACTGCAGAGAATAAGTCTCTGATATCTGAGCATGTAAGTCCATTTGCTTCCTTCAACCTAACAAATGGTCAGAATTTTTGTAGAGAACAAGAGGCTTATTCAGAAACATGCAAGCATTTAAAAAAAAAAATCCTACTATTAAACGAAAAGAATGTTAGGAGTTGATTGTCCTACCACTTTTCTCAAAAACTGATCTTGTAAAGCAAAAATCAAATTGTCTAACTCTTCAGGAAGGTTACTTGCACATTTACCTCCAACTTCCTACTCTGCCAGAAGGTAAATAATCCGGAGGATGTTACACAGATAATTCAAGTAAAGTTTATCAGCATTCATATTTCAATGCGTGTTTATTTGAATATGTGGCATTCAGAAAGCACTGAAAATTTTAAGTCATTAAATATGGTATACATACAGGTATTATACAGAATGTCATGAATCTGAAAATGTAGACATAGGGTAGAATATCTTTCTTTTTTTTTTTAATGTCATTAGCTTTGGCATGTAGCAGAGTAGTACGGTCACTTACATGAACATAAAGATCTTCCAAATCTATGAGATTATGTTGCAAAAGGACAGCAGCAACTCTGTATAAGGAGGAAGGCGTCTCACCACTCGGATCCTGAAACGGACAACATTGCAAACTTCAGAAAAAACCAATCAGACCAGAGCAGAAGGTTATGAAACAGGAACCACTAAAAATTCAAATGAAGCATGTTAACCTTCAGTTCTCCTTGTTATCATGTAATTTAACTGCTATTACTCCCACGTCACTAACTGCAATTTTCAGAAACAAAAACATTCAACTATCATCACACCCGATGGCACTTATATGCAACTTCTAACTATGCATTAAAAAAAAACTATATTTTTTTAAACTGTATTTGTTAAAAAACTATATTTTTAAAAAATATATTGAATATATTCTCAAATATCAACCATGACTCCCCTACAAACATACTCTCCACTTCTGGGGCTAAGACTTTTGTTTATAAGGTACAGTCTCTTTGTTCATGCCGGTCCTTACATAACTCCACAAATTCAAGTGGAAGGTACCAAGACTGCAGTCAGCTCTTTTAAGAGAACATTAAGCATTCTCCTGTAAAATATGTTAAGAGACTTTAAGAGACTTCCACTCAAATAATGAAGTTATTGTTTTTAATACCGGAATATTACAACTTAAAAATTAGTTTCTATGCAAAAAAACTAAAAAAACTAAAAAACCCCATCAAAACCAACCAAGAAAGAAACAAAAAAACCCAAAAACAAAAAAAACACCCTAAAACAACACAACAATAAAACACCAAAAACCAAAAAACACCAAAAAAAACCCCACCCAACCAAAAAAAACCAGCAAAACAGAAAAACCACCAACAAAAACAACAACAAAAAACAAACAAACAAACCAAAACTGCACAAAATCTGTTACTAGTGACTGCAGTTCAACTACCAAACCCAAAAATTAAGAATGGAAATACATTACCTGATAAAATTTGAATTTGAACCCAAGGATATGGCATAGAGTTTGAGGTTCACACATGTACATATAAGACTCTATCAGTGGTACAAAGAAATCATCATATTCAGGCCTGCACTCATAGACTTCTAGGATAATATCCAAAACTCTGTTAGGATCAAGATTGAAACATCCTAGTGGAGAAGGACAGAACAGAAAAATTAAGCATTTGTCATGCTGACTGTGACATTCTCATATTAACTTAACTTACAAATATGGAAAAATCACTAAAAGAACTAGATAAAGGAAGAACAGCTACTATTCTCATTTCTCTTCACAAAGAATCACTCATTCAACATCTTCAAAAATAAAAATATGTTCATGCATTGAACTGATAGCTTAAACAGTAAAAAGCATTACTTTGTTATGCTCTAAGCTGCCTGCTGAGATGACAAGCATATCCTCAAGAGATACTGCTGACAGAAGTCAGAATCACAGCATGCATATCTGAGGCTACACCATAAATTCAGTATCTAAGTTAGGTATACCTACACAACATTCCCTACATTAATTCTTCCACAGAAACAGGAACTTCAAAATGCCATCATTCTATCCAAGGCGATCTACACTCTGTAGTCATAAGATCATGTAGGAAAACCAATGCCCATATTCTTTCAATAAATTCCTTACCTATTAAAGATTTGATATTTTCAAGGATTAAATCACTAGTGATATTTCCAGATAAGTCTTGACCCAGTTCTGCAATGAGTTTTGCATAACCTTCATTCTCCTCTCTTAGCAAATTAAACTTCTGTTGCTTATAACTGCAAATAAACAGAAAATAAATACTATTGTGTAACATGCATCTAGTGAAGCTTATTTATGCTCTTGGCAATTTGTTATACAAAATGCTAAGTTTGAACACATTTTTAAGAGCTTGCTGTTTACCTGAGCTATTGCAAGAGCTATTGAATGCAGCATATGAATACCTGTAAGGTAGCAAGCATTCTCCAAACAAATCCTGCTCTTATTTCAAATACAGGCCATTAAAAAGCTTAGACTTACACTTAACAGGAAAGCTTGCTCTACACACTACTCTGGAGAACTGCTCTGTAGCAGTCCATGCTTAAGAACCCATTCTTGTTTCAAGTGATGTTCTTTGAGACTGAGACTGAAACATTGGATGCAGAGACAAAAACCAAACACACACCAAAAAAACATAGCCCATGTTGCCCAAACTAAAATAGCTATGTTTGCTTAGTTATGAAAACAAAACCTATTCCTAAGTGATGCAATAGCAATAATTAATTTCTAACACTTTGTAAATTCACATCACAAATAAAATTAAACATTAATCTGCATATATGGAATCCCTGCAGCAAAAGCCATGGCTGACATGAGATTTTGTACTTCCTAAGAGTTTGAAAACGAAGGGCTAACGAGATTCTTTTGTCAATGACAATTTAAAGTGCAACAAAACATATTACCCAAAGAAAACTCAATATCTTCAAAGAAACATTGCACATGTTAGAAAACACTGTTATGAGACTAAATTACCATTGCCCCTCCCCACCCACTCCCCAAACAACCCTTGCCCCAAAACTTACAATAGTTTTGTCTTTATTTTAACAGATTTTTGATTGAACTGTTGAGACTGCTTGATGAGTCCCAATGACTCCAGCGTCTCTGGATCTAAACGCTCCTTTAGGACAGTGTCAGATACAAGATACTAAAAAACACCAAAAACACACACCAAATTTGTCAATTACAAAGACCTAGAAACCACACAATTATTACTTTCTGCTACATGTGCATTCTGACTAAAACAGAAAAAAGTTTGCATTTTGTTTCAAACACAGAAGTAGACAAAACTGAGACACTATTAACTGAAACTGGAATTTTAGTGGTAGATTTCATATACAAGAGCGCCTTGAAGAAACAAGCCTTAGAGTCTAATTTTTGGTAACCAAGTACACATTGCATAGGATCCTCGGACATTACCACCAAGAACTGCATATTTACAAAGCCTATTCTCATATTTTGTGAAAGAAGTCTTATTTTCATATGCTGAAGTTTCCTACAAATTAAGCTTATTCCACGTATTTAGGAATACTTCTAAAGACAGAGGAGGTTGCATAAAGTGCAACTCACAGCACACTTCAGAAGCAAAATTTCTGTTGAACTTGCAGGGAAAAAAATTAAGCTCTCTCAAAAGTCTTCAAGAAACTCAAGGGAGAGCTGTACTATATTTTTCTATCACAATATTTTGAAGACAAATTTTTTAATTATTTGGGCATTTGTGAAAACACTGAGTCTTTTCTGAAGGGAAAAAAAAAGCAAGCTTCAACACTCCTATTCTTCTTGTCAGATTTGGATATGCAGTTTTGCCAAAAGACTTCCTAGGTGTAACTTACCAAGCAGGCCAATACCAGTTGTGTAAAATGATCCCTCTTATTTTTTTCTTCTAAACAACTTGTTTCAATATCTACAAAAGAAGATGCGGGGAAAAAAGAAATCATTACTTGTGAAATTTTGAGAGTTTCTTCTTTTAGTAACTATTCTGATAAATGAAAACACAAGGCAAAGGAGTGTGTTGATAACATGGTAGCTTTTTGCCACTTCCCACCCACTCATCCCCCATGGGGTCCATGTAATATTTTGACAATTCTCACACACTTCCATAAGTCTCATGAAAGGTAAAACAGAAGCCAGAGGAATGTTGTATTAATTTTTCTTGCCCTTCTCTTTATTGTAATAATGCTTATGGCAAGCATTAAAAATCAATAATAAGCACAAAAACAGAAATACAAAGCGCTGAAGAGAACTGCATGACCCTGGCCTTAAAGTAATGCTTTAATCTCTCTCCCTGTGGCTTCAGAGAAATGCCATTTACTGTCTGTCTTCAGTTTTTTACCAGCTGTGCTTCTGTACTACCATTAATTTATTCTGTATTGTCAACTACCGAGAGCAACTCGCTCCTATTGGAAGACAAGCTATGGAACAACGGCCAGGGATGCAAACCTTCTAAAGCAGTTTTAAAAAAGCACATCATTACAGGAAGTGAGGACTGCAAAAGGAGTAGAAAACTCCATAAAGGAATGCAAGGCAGACATTAGAATAAACAAACAAACAAAAAACCCAGCACACATACCCACATTAAAATCAGACCACAGAGAAAACATCAGCAACAAAAAGGTGAGAAAGAAGACCCTAAAGAGACTGAAAACCATGTAGCAGGGTAGAAGTAGAGGCAACAGACCAGCCAGATCAGCCTGGACCTTAGCAGCCAAGACTTTCAGCCAAAGAAGAAGCTGTAGTAGAAAATTAGTCCAGGGAACGTGGAGGAGTGGACAAATCAAAATTCTCAAATATTGAAACACATAAACAATTGGGAAAAAAATCCTGATAGTAGCAAATACTGATTAGAGTAAAAAAAGTGTTAGAGGAAACAAGCAAGAAACTGGCAAATGTCCTTTGTCCCAAAGTTTGAAACCTAGCTCCTTAGCCATACTATTCTCTGATACTAGTGAAAGCATGGCATTTGGCTAATTTAAAGGAAAAGAGGGAAAAAAAAGAAAAATAAGTAATAAAAAGCAGATAGATACACTAGTTTCAGTTATTCAAGTAGTTCAAGAAGCAACTAATTCAAGTCTTCTAATGCAGATTTTAAAAGGACATCCGTGTAATACTGCATTATGAAAACTAGTTATTACAAAATGATGATACAAGTACACAGAACGAAACAGTATGAATAAAACAAGGTCAAAATTTATCATTCAGATGTATAAAACCAAAGCTGCACATGAAAACTTAATGAGGTGCCTCTCTTCACAGGCAGCCACAGCACAGAAGATGCCTCTCCTTCAGCACGTAGAACACACAGGATCTGCGATGAGCAGACCATCAAAAGAATTTTCTGAAATTTGTTGGAAAACAGACATGGAGCAAGACAAAAACTGCAAGCAGTTAGAGCTAGAAAGCACGAGAGCAACACCTTTGGATCAACATTACAACACAAAAATCCAGAAGTTATCAGCAGAATAAGAAGTACATATCTGTAAAGCCTGCTCAGCTGGCAGATAGTGACTCAATCCCATTTGCCTTCAGATTTCTGGACAATGAGCATAAGCTCCATTTCACTAACAGTGACTGCACAGACAAAAATATTTACAAAAAACATTCTGAAGAGAAGTGATCTACCTACCAGTAAGTCAACTTTTATTTAAAATATTTAAGAATGATAACATCACTAAGTCACTGATTCCATTAGCTAACATCCAACATTCTTACAAGCTAGATCCTTTAACTATTCTTGGCAGATCAACTTCCATTGCCTTTAATAGGCAAACTTCTGGAAACTATAACAGAACAAAGCAGAATGAAAAGACATTAACAAGTGAGGTACAGATATGCTGAGGAAGAATCAACACATGCTATGCAAAGAGAAGTCATGCTTAACAGATTTAGTGACATTTCCTGAAGTCAACAAGTAGATACACAAAACATGAAATTCTCCAAATCTGTTGCAATGCTGACAGGAAGGGAACCCAGCTTACCTAATATGCAGAATACATCAGCTAGGATAGAAGGCATGTCTTCTCGGAATTCCTAAGAAAAAAGATCCCGCTTAATGAATACAGAAATTCCAACACGCACACTAGAAAATTATTACATCATATAAAACAACACTTCATCATAAAGTTCAGATTAATAATGCATATTATTTATATTAATAATTCATATTAATAATGAAAGCACTTAATTATTTACTAATATCTAACTTAAGTGCTGTACTAATTATTGATACTTAATTAAACACCATAACCTTGAAAAGTAATTTATGTGTATCTTGTGACCAGGGACAAAACCCCCTGGTAAGTCCCCCCACCTCTTTAGCCCAAGGGAACATCCTGTGTGAGGATCAGCCGCCTGTACAGTGACCTGCACTTCCACAGGCACCAAACACATCACAATTTCCTACAGCAACCAAAGATCCAGCAATGTCACACGCCACCCCACCAGCAAGGTGTCCTACAGCCTTGCCAACCCCAATGCTCAAGTTCAAAAAACCTAAGAAGGTGACACTAGATTACTGCAACACATTTTTCCTTAATGTTCCATACACGTCAAAACAGCAATTTGGCAAAAATAAGAAAAAATTTCTGTAAGATTTTTCAGGTATTTTTCCTGTTTTGCTTTTTCAAGAAACAGCAATATTTGGTAAGCTTGGAAGTTTAGAGGAAATTACTCTTTTTCCTATTTTCTCTACTTATTCGAAGTATTTTAAGAAAAACCTTTTTCAAACAAACAATATGTCTAATGCAATATTTCAAAGGGCATCACAGAACTTGGACATCCCAACAATAAAATGGCAGGCACGTTGTCACATGGTTATAAAAACCAGTAGGTGGCATCACAGATGTGCGGCATGAGCAAGTGACATTTTTAGCATTTATTAAAAACTTGAGTCTTCATATGCCCTTTAAAAATGACTTAATTTTTAATTTATGCTTAAATGAACACACCTATTCCTCACCATGAAAAGTAGATGGAAAAAATGAAACCCTGCCAGTCTACATACATATCAAGTACACACAAATGAAGAAAAAGAACTTGGCAAGAATGACTTTCTAGACATAGGGGAAAAAAAAGAAATCTCTTGAATATTCTCCTACTTGGATTCCATTTGGACTTCTATAAGCAAGATTTTACTAAGTATGCAATTATTACAAATATGCACTTACTATGACATCACCAAGAACATTAGAAGCCTGATCGTGCTTTAAGTTTCCTCTGACAACGTGGTAAGCAAGCTCATACAAAGCCTGCTGGATATCTGTTGGAAGACAAGAGATGATTAAGGAACATGTTAGCTAATCCTTTGCCTAACTGCTAAACAATGTTTACAATAATGCTGTAGACTTCAGACAATGGACAAGTAAAGAGGATATGCCACCCTTACCAATAAAGGTGATTACTTCGCTATTGCTGATAGATTAAAACTGATCATCATCAATATCTAAGATCTGTAGATCTCTCACACAAGCTAAGTGAGAGATGATCCACTTGCTCTACACAGTACATGGAGCAACAGTAAAATGGGAAGAAAAACTACTGTCCTGCATAGAGCAACTTGAGTCTTGACAGCTGGCTTAACAAAGACACCTTTACCTTGTAATTCACATTAAATATCATACTACACGTACATAGAAAACATTCCGGTACTTTCCTAATCATGTCTCGTCATAGATATGCTCTCAAAAACCATTTCTCTAGAAGAAAGTAAAATTTAATTGGAGAAAAAAAAATGCTCAATAAGGATTTTTTTTTATTTCATTTTTTAAGGAAAGTCTCCCACTAGTCAAGAATGCAACCTTACAAAAGCTTGTATTAAGCTGAAGCACTAAACAGAGGTATTCCATTTGAGAAAAACCTTGCAATGTCAAACATGGCGGTTGTAAAATCAGCTGCGATAAACCTGTAAGGTTCTTAATACACAAAAATGTTGTTAACTTTTTACTATATGAAAAATAACAAAACCCCATGCTTTCACCTTGCACTTTTACCACTATTTACTGAGTAAACAATATTCAATAACAAGTTATACAGAACTTAATGCCTTAAACCAAATACTCAATAACACGGTGACTGGCAGACCACTGTGAGTGAATTAAAACTATTTTTTCAAACAGACAGGATAATTTCACACTTGCACACATAAAGGTTCATATATTTAAGCTTTAAAAAAAAATCTAGTTTGTATGTTTAGTTTACAAAATTGAATTTTCTATTTTCTACAGCACAGACCAAATACTGGACTATGCTGCCACCACCCAGAAAAAAGAAATCTCTGGATGTCTGAAGGCAATCCTTGTTGTGGATGTTTGTATTTGTAGCATTCACCTTCAGCACACACTAATGGTCACCATACATGAATGTTCCAAGCACTTACACGCAGAGGTACCATAATCAACTGTTTCCAGGCTCGTTTTTTATTCAAGTAAAACTGACCAACAAACTACACAACTTACCTCTGAAACCCACATCATGGTTTTTGTTTTCACTGAGAGCACGACACAGCTGCACACTAAAATAAAACAAATATTTTTTTTAAAAATCATTAGATAGTAGCATACACACACGTATGTTTTGGGGTTCATTTTTGGTTGTTGCTCCAGCTAAAACAGCTTTAGATTTGGGCAATTTAAATGGATGACTACATTTTAATTTTTCCAGAATAAACCCTAATTCAGAGAACTTACATAGCAAAGAAACACAAGACTCCCAATAGATCTCATACACATATAAATATTCTTCCTAACATGACACCTCCTTGGCATGGAAGTACCAGCAATAACCTACAGTCATTATCCAATGAGGAAATGCTTCTCATAGAATTACTATGACTACGGTAGTTTTCAAAATCTCTCCTGTAAAAAACTTCTAACATTAAACTATGTGCATGACTTCCTCATACAATGTTTTACCAACAACAAGACAGAATTTTCTTTATTCTAGTCCCTAAGACAATCCACTACAGGAACCTGTCATGTTATATTGTCACTGGTCACTCCTGGGGCTCCCTCAACCAAACAGCCGTATGCAAAAAGCACTCTAAGTACTGTGCAGACTGTTATATGAGATAAATTAATAGTTCTCTGTGTTATAAAGTAAATCCACTCCAATAAACCTCCACTACACCGACAGCTTAGAAATGGACATGCTGCCAAGACACAAAGATCTTCCCTCTACTCCACCACTACTGTCACCCCAGCATGAGGTTTCAAAAGCAGTTTTGTATTGAAAAGTGACAGTATTTAAAAAAGGGTAGTGATTTACCTTTATCATAACAGACACCAAAGAATATTTTAAGAACTTTTGTCACATTTGCACATTTTCAACCAAAAGTTCACATATTTTTCAAAGCATGTCTCACAGGCAGAAACTGAGGAGGGTATCAGAGCTATGTTGTGTTCCTACATAAGATGACAAGACTACCGTTTGCTGTGGGAGCCATTTTTAAGCTGTCTCAAATAAGGCAGATATGCACAATTATTACAGAGGCTTATCACAAAGAAAATCAGTAAAAAATAGTTCTGTAGCAATCCATTACTCATTGTATTTGCATCCTATATAGATTATCACTTCTCTAGCAGGACTAAACAGCTGTTCCAGCAATCAAAGGATTATAATTTGCAAATATAAGGTATACACACCCTTTAAAGACAACTGGAAAATAGGAAGTTTCCCACATAACATAATCAGCAGAAACACAGAAGCTCAGCAAAAAGCAAAGGGATGGCTAAGATGTTCTAAAAGCCATTGAAGAGAATGCAATAAATTTGGAAATAACCAGAACACAGACAGCAAAATAGGGAATGGGTATTTTATTTTTCATGAATGGTAAGTAAACATTTTTTAAAGAATAGCTTTTTTCACCAGCTATTCCCCAAAGGGCATAATAATTCAATATAAATCAATTTTCTTACATTTTAATTACTCCTTCATAAAGAAGGTATGATATAAGCACTCATTTCTAAGTCCTGTATACAAATAACAGCAAAGTGAAACATCTGATTAAAAAAAATTATCTGAGATGCACACTTTGACCCCTATGTCATAAGATGGTATCATCAACCAGATTACAAGAGCAACAACCCTGTCTGCTTGGACTAGTGAGTTCTTTTAAGCACATCTTAATACAAAATCACAATTTCAACCTCCTCCCACTCTCTTTCCAGAAGTATCAAAATAGTATTAACAACTTCACATTATTTTAAGACACGAATCTGTTTGATCAATACAACAAGAAACTCTAAGATCAGTCTCCAAAACAACATGCTTAATATTTGCAATTAGAACCCCTTGAATTATTAAATTTTAAAAAACTGAAGGTAAAAAAAGTTCTTTTTATGCTGCTATTCTTTTCTACAGGCACTCTCTCACAAAGGAAGACAGACCACCTTTCTTGCAGGTGCTGCCAGGCAGTACAGCTCTGCTGATTTAATGATTTGTTGCTGCAGAAATGGGGCAGAGTCACCAACACTTCCTCCCTTCTCAGCAGCACAGTTCCAGCCCTCCCATCAGTTACATCAGTTCGACCGACAAACCTGGCAAAAAACTGGTCAAAACTCAAGTCTTAGGCCACCTCTGCAAGTTGAAGCACTCACCAGGAGGCCACAGAAGCACCCCGGTGACTGAAGACAAGGCAGAAGCCCTCCTTTACAGTAACAACAAGCTGAATGATTAGTTCATCTGGTCTTAATTGAGTGCATCAAATTAAAACCAAAACAGTTGCACCTTCATGAGAATAGAAATACCAATGTTGGTACAGTCTGTAAAGTGTTCATTTGACACTTACTACTCTGACCTAGTAGCTCATTGCTGCAAGCTTAGGATGGAGAACTTCCCTCCTCTACTAAAACCTCCAAGTCTTCATCTGAAAGTAAAACTGTGTAATATGTGTAGAATACAATTAAAAATAGGATAATCTAGAAAACAAAAATATTTTTTAAAAAATACACCGAATCACTTTTGAAAACCACATTTTCAAAATTAAATTTATTTTGATCAATGATGGGACAGATTTGCTTAAAACACAAATTCTGAAGCAGTGTGAACAAGTTTGCATGGCAGAGACAGCACCAGAACTAAGGCCTCCCAACTCGTACACCACATTCTATAACCTCCATTTCACTCCCACACATGGATTAAAGCAGTAATTATCACAAAGTGCATGTGCCTGCTAATATTTAAGTATATGCATAATTTAACTGATGTAGGTAGTTCTTTAGTTAAAGTACAATCAATTGCATTCCATAGTCAGGACAGCACAACTACAACTAAACTCTTTCCCGGATTCTCAGCCCTTCACTTGCAGGAGCAGTGTTACAGTGTTGAGTTAAAGTAACAAACAAGTTAGAAGTGCCTGGAAGATCAAGTCTCAAAATTTCACATTCACAGAATGTTAAGCTTCTTCAGTTTATCTTGAGGCTTAACATATTGCATAAACTGCCAGGCAAGTACTTTATTAAAGCCCACCGTCCACACTAAAGGCTTCTCGATGTGTTGAATTTCTCACAAAACAAGGTAAGGTACCAGTTACTTTGTGTGTTACGAATGTCTTGGAAGCAAATGGTCATTGCTTCATTACTAATTAACATTGTGACACTCTAAGATACACAAAATCCTTACGTTCTGATTTCTGGATACTACTACTAAATCATGACAAGTTGATCACACGATCAGAAACACCACACTACTCAAAAAAAAAATTAAAACATGGAGCAATTATCTTAAGCATCCATTATTAATCCCAGTAGAAGTTGAAATGCCAAATTAAAACAAACCATTTACTTCTCTCAATATAGTTTCATATTCCCCTGAAAGATATAAATGTGTTTTCATTTAGGTAACTACTAAATGCCAAAATACTATCTCAACTGATCTAGTCAGATCATGTAAGCCATTTCATGCTCCAGCAAGTAAATATTTTTCCATAAGAACCAATCTTTCCTACTAATTATGATGGGTTTTTTTCCCCTTAATCTACAAAAACCTTCTAAATTTTTGTACATCTTCTATTTGCTAGTAATGTCAGTTTTGTCCTTTTGTAGTATCCTTCCCCTTCTCCCTGTTCTAGCATCATTATAATGTGTTATCTTAACTTAGAACCACAAAGTCCAAGAACTTAGGCCTAGACCTAATTTTTATTCTTGCCTATAGTGGTATTAGATAAATAATTCAATAAAAATAAGAAGCAACATTGCATTTATTCCCTTTTCACTTTAATGTTTAAAAATATTTCATGTGTTTCATTCTGAAACGATAGCATCCTAGCTCTGTTTTCCTCTAGTATATCAGGAGATGAGAAGTTTTGAAAAAATAAACACAAAGTTACACACTGAAGGCTCTCCCAATAAAGTCAGCATCCTAAAATGTTCTCTAAATATTGTCTACAGGTATGCACTTCAGACTCTAGAAAGTAAGTTCATGCATATTCCTCGGCGTCACAAAGCTATCACTGCAAAACCTGACAAATATTATCCAGACACAATTACATTTCTTTTAAAACATATGGCCTCATCTGCAAACTGCTCCTAGAGTCGTGACTGGAACAGCATTTAAGCAGTATTCCAGATGAAGTGCAAGTACCACAAATACAGGAATTTAGCTAATCATTTTGTTTTATTGGTCCCACAGCAGATGAGCTCTTTCTTCCCATCATGTTTAAGAAGTACTGCTCTGAGTGGAGAAGAGAATCCTAAAAGGTTTTATCATGGTCAAAAGCTGAGTTAACTTCCCTCTTACAAAGCTTAAGAGCACTGAGAACCCAATGTGAACAGGGCAGTTGCCATTATACAATCAACTATGAAATGTCTGTCCTCTTGCAAACTCCACACAACCTCTCAACATGTTCAACTTGCATACTAACACAATAACGGTCTTAGCAAAATTCAAACCAAAAATTACATGGCCATAAAGGGGGCCCCCTTCACTACAAAATGGAGGCTCTGAAGAGAACAGTGTTTTGCACAGGGAGTTTCTACGTTCTCTAATCTCCAACCCACTGCCTTTTTCTTCATGCACAAGGAAGATCATTACCAAAGCTGCATAACCTTCAGAAAACATTAACAAAAGAAAATAATAAAATAAAATGTTTCTCTAAGCGATCCCTTCAATACCCACGTTTAAAGCTGCAGGACTTTTTACTTACAACAAAAACAGAAGCATATAAAAAATCCACAGTTAGTACAGAGGACATCCCTGTCCAAACTAACAGAGTAACATGAATTTGCAAAACTGGTGAATTACCCCTAAAGAGCTGTACTCCTGAAACACAGCATTTAGTGAACCTGCCACATTAAGATAGCTTAAAACAGACACACAGAAGGCCCAGAATGGAAAGCTCCTGGCACACCTGGATCGGACCCCTCGGTGCACAAAAACTACTTTGTAGGACAGAATAGGCAAGACTACCTGATATTTTGTCTGATACAGCGCCCGTTCGGAATCGGTAGAAAGGTGGGAACGGGGGTTGAGGCCTCTACCAGAAAGGTCAGCACCGTGGAGCCAGCGACACAGGAACGCTTTAGGGTCCGTATTACCCCAGGGGGCGGCTGAAGATGAGCCAGAACCCCGACAAATCTGGCCCCCAGGCTGGAAGGAGGCGTTCAGAGCGCCGGGAAACCTGGGCCCAGCTACGGGGGCCGAGTGTCGGCGGAGGGCGGCAGCACCCGGTCGAACCGGACGGGAGGGCTGCCCAGGCCCTCCGCCCAGCCACGGTTTCGACCGTACGCCCAGCAGCAAGGACGCAGCCCCGGCCGACGTCCTCCCCGCCGCCCCTCAGCCTCTCTAGGCGGGCGAGGCCCGGGCGCCCCCCGCCTCCCTCCCGCAGGCCGCAGCGCCCCATCCCTCCCCGCGGCGAGGCCCCGCACTCACAACTCGTTCTTGCCGCCTTTCTCCCAGTTCTTTATCCACTCGGCCGGGAGCAGCGCCGCCATCTTCCCCGTGTGGCGCCGAGGGCCCGGATGGAGCAGCGGCGGCGCCGGGTCAGAGGGGACAGACGGGCCGCGAGAAACCGCGGGACGCGGCCGCGCCGTGCGGGGAGGCGGCGATGCGGACTGCGCCTGCGCGCGGGGGCTGCGGGGGCGGTGCCGCGGCCGCGCGTGTGCTTTAGAACCGCGGGG
>VZTX01004500.1:0-21595 GCA_013400915.1 Pardalotus punctatus | reverse complement strand
TGCTCCGGGCGGCTCGGCGGGGCTCCCAGCGGGGAGCGAAGGCTCAGTCCTTCCGTGCTGCCCCCGCCCTCACGGCCGTGCCGAGGGCGCCGAGGGCCGGTGCGGGGCCGCTCCAGAGCCGACGGGGTGGTCCCGCCGGCGAGGCGTTGCCATGGGGACGGGCTGCCCCGGCCGAGCCCAGAGCCCGTCCCGAGCCGTAGCTCTGCTCGACGGTCTGCGTGCTCCGGCCGGAGCATTCAGCGCTGCTCTTTACAAAAGTGAATGAAAAATTTGCTCTGCTAATAAGCGCTTCTGTAGTCTCTCCGGTTGTTTTGACATATTTGAATTTTATCTCTCCTTGCCCACTCTTTCATTTTTTTTTTCTTTTATTAGGCCCATCACTTTCTAGAACTGCTTTTTGTTAATAGAAATGCAGTTTTGTTCGGGTTTTCTTTGTTAAGATTACAGCAGTTATTAGGAATTCTATAGGGAGAAGTTCACACAGGTAGTATTTTTTTCAGCGGTAATTTTAATTCAGTTCTCTTTTGCTCAGTGTCTGTCGTCTTGTGCTTTTATAACAGTAAGTATATTTCTACTTCTGTACTACTTGTCTGATGCTTCTGTCTTCCTGCGGAAAGCCCTATAAGTGGGTGTAAGTACTCATTTCGCTTTGGGTAATTCTTGCACTGTTTTTAATCTTCATCTGCTACAAAGTGCAGCCATGTTTGCAGCACTACTTTCATTATCCCTTCAATGCTACAGTCTTACGTTGCTGTTTTAATTGCTGTACTTCATACAGCTAACTGGGAGAATTTAGATTTCTAAATGGACATATGGAAATGACAATATCTTACAGTAGACCAATTTCAAAGGAAAAGCAGCCAACTGCATGAAAAATCACTTTTTTACCTTTTTGTCAAATACTTTTTTTAATATAAGTTAATATACATTAACTTAATTCCTCCTTGTTTATCTTGAAGTATATCACCACATAACAGAGAAGACAACAGTAAAGTATTCTAAGAAAGCTAGTTTTCATGTGATGGATTGGTTGGTTAAGCTTTTATTTGGCTATTTTCCATTTTCTTAATTGCTTCATTTTGCTATCTACCTGATTACTTTTGCAGTTTTCTTTGAAGTCCTCTAAAGAATCCCCAACTACTTCCTTCCATGAAAAGCTTGGCACCTACAGCGCCGGCCAAGAAGGGCAAAGAACAAGTTAATGATTGTTCTGCACCTCCCCCGACCCTGCCCTTTGCAAGCAGCAGCAAAAGTGAAAGAATGCTGGTGTGGGTGGTTGGTTGTGGGGTTTTTTGGCTGCTCCCACTGATATGAGACAGACTTGCATTTGTTATCAGAAAAGTAAGGAAATGTGTGTTCATATCTCAATTTTAGAAGTATGAAAATGGATTTCCTTTCAGACCATGTGTACCTGTGGTAGGACTTCTGTCTGTTGCTGTACTCCCAGGGTGTGTGAGACAGCTGCAGGGAGCTGAAACATTCCAGAAAATCCAATTTATAATCAGATAAGAGAGAGAAGTCTAGATCACAGGATTTAATTCTGTCTGCTGTTACATTCTTTCTCCTTTTTGCTGCCCTCTAGTTTTTAATTCCAGGATTTTGTTTTGTTGTCTTTGGATCTTCTGGAGTGTTCCCAATTTATGTCCCTTGCTAGTTTTAGTAAAACATTTACATTTCAGACTTTCCCAGACCTCAGATTCTTTCAACTTTAGAATATATTTTAATTTGGATTTCTTGGCCAAAGGAGAGAATTTTTAAATGTTTTTTTTTGGTCATAGTTTGGAAATTGTATCTTCATAAACAATGCTGAAGGTTATGTGAAAAATAAGGGTTGTAACTTTTTTTTTTTTTTTTCCTACCAACAGGAATATAAATATTGAAATTTGCTCTAAAGATTGGTGGAAAATAGTGATGAAACCAGTATCCACTTTGATTAAACTATTGCCATATTTGGTCTGATTGGATACTAATTCCTTAGGGAAAAACTACTGTAAGTACCTTTTGTATTGTTGTAACAATGTACAGTCCTTTGCTGCTTTTTATTTTTCATAGCATGTGGTCTTATTTGCAGAGTTCTAATCCAAAATGTTCTGAGCACGATGATTTAAAGTCAGGCTCTAGAAATAGCAAGATTTTTAAACTTGAAAAAGGTAGCTATGTGTGAAGATTGAAAGGCTGTTAAGATTAAGGCATATTTCAGAGCTTGAATTGAGTGTCACTGCTATCACATAAAATGTAAAATGAAGCTGCACATATCTTGCAGATCATTGTCCTTCCCCTTCAATGTTTTGGAGAGTTTGTTATGAAATAGAAAGGCAAGCAGAGTATTTTCAACAGGCACAACTTCCATATTTCATTTTTGGTAAAATATTATAATTAGAATTAATTCCCAAGTCCTCCCCATTTCCTGACAAATGTAAAAATAAAATGTAGAGAATAATTCTAGAGAGATTGCCCAATTTTCAAGATGATGGGAGGGTGTAGAAATCTCAGGCTGCAGCTGAGTGACTGGGAGTGAGGAGCTCACATGGCTGCTGTGGCAGGAGCCCTGACTGGGCAGGGAAGGCCCTTGCCAGCAGGCAGGGCAGGAGGTGCCCGTCCGGTGCTTTTCCAACTTTGCCTTAGAATCCAGAAGATTCAGCAGTTTGCTGTGGCATTAATCGTGTTGCTGTAGCTGAAGTTTCATATCATTGTATGATAAAAACGCCCTTTTTTTCTGTGTTTTTCTTCAACTGGTTGTTTAAATTGTTTGTAAAAAGATGGAACACTAAAAGCTGAAGCACAGCTCGTACTCAGGAAAGGAGATGCATCTCAGGGCTCTGCAGGTTTTAATAGGCATTTTTTACTGCTGCCTGTTCTTTTTAATAACCCCTGCTCACTCAGTAATTTTTTTTGTTTCTTAGCCACAGGAGCAGTAACTTACTTAGGCTACAGCATGCCAGTTTTTCCTATAGCAGCTGGTGTTTGCTCCTTCCTTCTTATTCATACAGCCAAAGTTCTGATGACATTTAACTTGCAAGTTCACAAAATAATTTTTTTCCTCTGCCTTTAGCAGTCATGAATCCATTTTTTTATTTCTCTAGTCCATACCCATGAGTTCTTCATGAAGAAAAATACAATGTGAAAATAATTCTTGGAATGTGGTGTTTCTATTGGCCTGGTTATGTACGTTTTGAAGATGAGGAGAGCATAAAAGTCTTAGTGGCTGAAGCAAAAAATTAGGAGGATGTAATAGCCTACTATAACCTTGAGCAGCTGACTGACTTCCTGTGATGACAAACCCTGATGGGAAGCTAAGTAGGACCTGTTGGAAGGACAGACAAATGAAGCTGAGCTGATGGGCTTATGTAAGCTTTGGCACTGAATCAGGAGACAGTCTGTAGATACATACCCTCTTTCTAAAATAAAAAAAATCTCTAAACAGAAATTTGTAAAAAAAAAGGCTATTGATAATTAGATATAAATATGCTAAAATTTGTAAAGGCTGTTTAAATAAATCAAGTTTCTTGTAATTTTAATCTCTATAAGTATGTTTTCAGTTAGCAGCATGCACCTTCCTTGATCTAATTGCAGCTGAGCAGGCAGAAACTGAAGTTCATTGAAGTGACATATGCATAATCTGTGTGTCAGCTGGTACAGTATGTTCTGTTTGATATTTACTTGGTGCACTACTCACATTTCAAAATTCAGTCAACAATAAACACTAACGTGTGTACCCTTTGGTCAGGAACATGAGGCTGTGCAAGTAGATTTCTGACTTGGAGGTTACTGCCGTGCTTGTCATGTGAAAGAATTAAAAATAACTCCTTATAATGCCAATCTGGTTTGGGGTTAAGGATAGGAATAATCATATCTAGTAAAATATACTTGGAAGGGAGAAGTGCGTTTTGTACTTTTCCTTTGAAGCTTTTCAGATCTAGGTTATATGATAATGTTGTATTTTTGTATAAAATCAGTACCTGTTAATGTTTTTAAAGTCGAATTAAACATGTTTGTTTTGCAGAACCACAGTGTACAATTTTGCATTTTGAATATTAACATTTTTGCTATTTTTTTTGTCTTTATTTTTTCTTCTGAAACATCATCAGTTGGCTATATAAATTGGTAATTCAGCTTGAAAGAGGGTGGTGTCTTGTGGCAAATAGCCTTCAGATGTTTAAAAGCAGGATTAAACTTGGCTCAGTTTCTGGAAGACTTTCAGACTAAAATAGACTTTGTTTACTTGCTGTATAAGAAAATATATCATGCTTCAATAATAGTTAAATAATAGTTAAAATATCTGGGTTTTATAAGTGAATATGATCTTCAATGTTTCTGGACTTTCTACCTTTAGTTCACATTTGCTTATTTTAAATCTATGGTAAATGGCTTAATTAACTTTGTATACACAAAGTATGCTCTGAACTCAGTTTTGCTACTGGTAGATATTGTAAAATCTTCTGTGCCCTTCTTAGGTTGCAGATTTTTGTGAATTTATGTTTCTTAGCCATGAACTTCAAAAATTTACCCTCACTCATTTCTCTGCTCTAGTTAATGTCTGTCTGAGTGCTCTTGTGATGCAAGTTATTGTTCTAAATCATTATTCCAGCTAACTAGAGTAAGGCAACTGCGAAAAAATCCTGTGCAGAAATACTCTTCCTGAGCTGGCTGTAATTTTACACTTAGAATAGTTGCTTTTAACAGTTGTTTGAACTAGAAATAATTGAACATGATTCTGCATTTAAAGTAGTACTAACGTTGTATATAAAACAGTACTTACAGAGGCAAGGAGTTTGCCTCAATACTTGATAAAGATATTTTTCATAGATAAATAGTGAAATGCAAACCAGCCGTGTTTAGTGGGGTTGATAATGTGGCTGGAGCATCATTAAACCTTGCAGCTACCTGGGAGGGGCTGGTCCTGCTTCTGTCATTGCAGTAGTTAGATGTGGCTTTGAGAGGCTTTTAGAATGATAGTTGATAGTTGAACCTTTCTGCTCCAAGAGATCATGATTAAATTATGTGGTTGATACAATTTGAAAAAAGCTAGCTCATATTAAAGAATTGATCTGTTGTGATTGTACTTTCTGTGTCAGTACTTGCTCTCTTGGTACATGCTTTTCATACTGTTTTGATTGTGAGGATTGAGATGGATTGCTGAACTCCAGAGAATCCAAATGTGGTAAATATTTTCACTATCTCCATGCTGATGGCATAATTTGTTTTTTGTTCACCATGTTAACAGAAGGAGTTTTGAAGTATTCATAGCACTGCAGAAAAAACTAATATATATAAAACAAAAAACTAAAATGCAAAAAAATTAAATAGGAAGATCTTTTTCACCATTTCTGAACTCATTTCTATATAAATAAAATAGAAATGGAGATATACTACTCTTCGTACAGCAAAAGCCATATACATTTGTTTTGGTTTTTTCAATGGATGATTTGAGAAGGAATCTCTGAAGGATGTGTGGCTTTGTTTATGTTATTGTAGAAAGTCAGGCATGCAGATAAGAAAATTACTATGCAGCTAACTGGTTTTAAGTAATACCAAGTGTAGTAGTGATGATGTATGCATAAGGTCGCTTGAGATCTTTACAGGAGTTCTACAGGCTTTAAGGTTTTAAAAGGAAAGAAACATGAACTTTTAAGCTTTCATTATAAAAAACAATTGTTTTCAATATATGTATGTATATAAAAAAATACATGTTTAGTGACAACTTTCATATTGCTAAATGTAATTACTGGTTTATGGTTTTTTGCCCTTCAAAGTCAAGCATATAGGTCAGATTTGTAGGTCAATCAATGTAATTTATTCAGATGCTATTTTAGAATTTGCTGAGCTAAAACAGAAAGCCACCGTATAATTTCTAGTGTTATTACATTAGTCATGAACTGACAGACAGAAGGAATTCAAGCTGGTGCTCAGAAGTCTTGTAGCCATGATTACATGAAGCACCCATGCCAGGTGTCCAACGTCACATTTTCTCCACCTGCTTATAGCTTAATTATCTTTGTCATCTTGGCAGAGGATGCAGCAATCCTGCAAGGCATAGGCATTTTAATTTCCGCCTCCCCCTTCCGAACCCTAAAGAAGGTTTTGTAGGAGCTAAATCTGGTGTTCTAGAAGCAATTATTGTGACACCTGCATTGATGTTACAGAATGTATAATCAACATTAATGCAGGTGTTGAGGAAGCCATATTTTTATGTGCTGGCCTGCCTTACATAGACGGGGACTGGAAATAGATATATTTCAGGATTCCTATAGAAAATGGAGAAGGACACTTGCTCAAATACATATATACTCTGTTCTTCCTTATATGCCTTTCTTTTTGCTAATTTCTCAATGACTAAGAAGTTTATTTGGGCTGTCTCATGATAATTTAGTTTGCCACTTTGATCTGTGTTTCAGCAATAGCTAAGACTTTTAAGTCAGTAGTGTCACTGTGCTTTTCTGGACAAGAGATGAATTTTTACTGTGCTTTGACTTCATCCATGCTGGGATAAAGGTGATGACTGTCAAATTGTGGTTCTTGCAAAGCGCCTGCTGTAGCCAAGTTGCTTTGTTTCATCCTCAGCAAAGATGGGGCTTGTTTGAGTGCTCTTAGCAGCCTTCTGGCACAGAAGGGATGCGTGGCAGGACTGGGAGCTGGTACTCACCCTGGAAAAGTGTAGGCAGGAGTAGGAATGCATGACAAGTGCTAAGAAGAATGACATTCCTTCTGGGAGGGAAGGGAGGAAAAGCTGAGGTGATGGCAGAGGCACAGGAATTTTTATAGAGAGTATAGGCAGGGTGTGGAAAAGTGGAAGCAGTATGCTGGACATGAACACTCGTGCTGGGTAGTCTCCCAAGACACTGATCTTAAAAGCAGTGCACAGCACTTTGGTAAAATGCCCCAGGGAAATAACTGATAGTTTATTTCACAAGATATTCTTCTAAAATGTATATTGTGGTATGGCTTTACAATATAACGCAAGTTACAAAGCTTTTTTTCTTTTTGATGATGGTTTTACCAGTTACTGTCCACCTATAATGGGCATGGGGGTCATGGCCTTCAAATCAGGATAATATGTAGTTGTGTTTGAGAATTGGGCTCTAAAATCTTGGAACTATGGTCTGACTCAGACCAGTGTTTTCAATTTAGTAACTTTGTATTTCATGTTCAGAAGCCTTATGACAGGGTTTTGCCCAGAATTTTAGTTAATTATTTTGCTTTCATTCTTGCAATCCTTATTAAGAAATACAGCATATTTTTAAAGCTATAAATCTCTGTGTTCTCCAGGTAAATGTTTGTAGGCCTCTAAGGCATCTTGACCTTCCTGGGTTTTTTTATAGCTTTTTATTATTTTGGTTTTAATACCTGGGTGTTTGCCTCTGTATGGCAGGTAACACAGGCAAGGGTGAAATGAGAGGGAAGAGCTGTTACTTTAATACATAAAGGATGGGAGTTGAACTTCACCAGTTTCCAGGATTGTATATGGGTGTGAACTATCCTTCTGTCTGGGAAATTAAAACATACATTCTTTGTTTAGGAAATCTAAAGGAGATTCCCTGTGTATGAAGAGATGATGTGTAATGTCCCACATAACTCGGAAGCTTGTGCCTCTGCAGACACTGACGGTGCCCAGGAATGGGCACGGGAACACGACCGACTGGGAACTTTTGTTGGATTTCCACAGGACTGTCCGGTGTCAGTGTTAGCTTTAGCACAAGCTGGCTTTGTTTATACTGGAGAAAGTGACAAAGTGAAGTGCTTCAGTTGCCATACAACTGTTGAAGGATGGGTACCTGGGGATTCTGCAGTTGAGAGACACAAACAGCTTGCCCCCGACTGCAAGTTTATTACTGAATCTGCTTTTCTGGAAAATAACATGGATCCTGTTGCCCAGAGCTACCAGGACAGAACTGAAAACGGTTCCAGCAATTCAGCCCTCCCATGTGCTGTGGATGACCCTGATGTGGAGGCAGATTACCTTTTGAGAACTAGGCAGGTTGTGGATATGTCAGATAGTTTGTATCCTAAAATCCCTGCTATGTGCAGTGAAGAAACAAGATTAAAGTCTTTTCACAACTGGCCCCTCAATGGCCAGTTGACACCACAGGAATTAGCTAATGCTGGATTTTATTATACAGGTGTTGGTGACCAAGTGGCATGTTTTTGTTGTGGTGGAAAATTGAAGAGCTGGGAACCCGGTGACAGAGCTTGGTCAGAACACAAGAGGCATTTTCCCAAATGCCTTTTTGTCTTGGGCCGGGATGTTGGAAATGTTTCAAGTGAATCTATTCCTGCTGAGCTTGGCATAAGTGGTCTGAACAATGCACAGCACCCAAGGAATCCTTCTATGGCAAAATATGGAAAACGTTTACAAACATTTTTATCTTGGATATATCCTGTTGACAAGGAGCAACTTGCAGAAGCTGGATTCTATAGCATAGGTAAGCCAGACCTTGGAATGGCTAATACCTTTTACAAAGAAATTGTACATGAGGAAGTGTCTTGTTATGAAAAAAAAAGAGCAATTAAAAAAATTCTTATATGGAACAATTTGCCAGAATCTCTTTTCTCAGTAAACTACTTTTCACAGTTCTTAGGTAAAAATATATACATCGTATCAGGTGTGTTTAATAGCAGCACATAAACTTGATCATAAATTTATTGGTAGCAATAAAACAGCTGAGTATCTTCTTGCCTGTTAAAATCTTTATAATATGTCTTTCACAATGACAATTATTTGACTTGATATTTTTTAAGAAATGGAATGCTGGCCTTGAGACCTTAGGTGTAAAGAGTGGGCCTGTGGCCTGCACAAAAGCCTGTGAACACAGCAATCCAGGTTTTGTGCCTTTTGACTTGGTTAACGTGTTTGCATTACCATGGCATGTGGACACCCAAAACCAGCAAATGCCACTACTGCCTACTTTATTAAGACAGTGGAGCCAGTGGAAGAACCTTTACTCTTAGACATGTAGCGTTTGATTTGGATAAGCACCATCTCTGTGCATTGGTTTCTCAATTAGATGGAATTGCACAGTGTCATTTAAGACTTTTGAAATTCCTCACTGAGAGACACTGTAAAAGTGCAAAGTGTTGCTCTTACTCGGTCACAAGGAAAGGGGGGGATTATGTGGGATAATTTCTTGTTCTCATCTAATTGACTTCTCTCTTAGTAGCTCTTGGAACTTTTCAATCTGATTCTGTTTATTTTATTTGTGGCCATAAATAAAATCTTTGTGGTATTCCTGCAGGGATTATAAATGGGCAATATTTGTACCCAGTAGAACTCTTTTTATTGATTTCTTCTTGGATTCGTAGAAGTACCCAGAGATCTGTATTGTGGAGTTGCACTAACTGGGCACCAGCTTATCAGACTGATGGCTCTTCAGGTGACTTCTGGGAAAGCTGTTCCCAGTGGCCTAAGAGGAATTTAGCTGTCTAAGAAAATACTATCCGTACCTCCTCTTATTCCAATAAAAACAGTATTTAAGCACTTTCTGGGGCTGTCTCGGATCACAGTAGTAGGAACAATACTAGAACAGAGAGGATGCAATTCTCTTCAGATGGTTTTGCTATTGCTGATTAGGGCTTGTTGATCTTAACAGGGAAATGGAGGACCAAAAACCATGTAAATGTCTCTCATTCTTTGTGGCAGACGTCTTCAGGCCTTGTTTACCATTGGATTGAGCTACTTGCTAATAGGTTATTTTTAGCTTTTGCTTTTTGTCTGTATAATTGCTTACTAAATTGAAATTCAGGAGAACTTGCTCATCTTATTTTCTGTTTCTTTAAGCTCAGTTCTCCCCTGAACATTTGTTTGAAATCATGTGTGTTGTCCTCTGTTAAAATGGAGCTATTTTCAGTTGAAATTGTGGATCGGTAGAAGAAATATTTCTTTTCTTAATAATGTAACATTTTAGTTGAAAACTTGGTATTATGCCTGCAAAAAGTATGTAACTTTATTTTTATGTGTTTCCTCAGGTAATGGTGATCACGTTGTGTGTTTCCACTGTGGTGGAGGATTGCAAGAATGGAAGGAAAATGAAGACCCTTGGGATCAACATGCCAAATGGTTTCCTGGGTAAGGTATCTTCTAGTGCATTCTTAGTGTGTGTCCCAGTCTTGTTTACCATATATTCCATTTTAATGACAGCACATACTAATAAAAGTTTGAGAAGGTTGATTATGGCTTAACATTGTTTAGATTTATGAAAATAATTTTATGTTGGCTTATTTGTAGGTGTTATTAAAGGGAAGAAACCTGTGTCTGGATTTAACCAATGTCTGAGCAAGAAGAATTGTGTAGTTTTGTCAATATGTATCTGAAGATTTTTTCTTGTTGTCCAAGTGCTACATTGTAATGGTTGTTTTAAATGCTTCCTAGATGTAAAAGTTTTGTAATTTATACCAGGATACAAAATGACTAAACAGCTAAAACAACTTTGTATTTTTTGACTAAAATACAAAACAGCTGTCACTGTGAAAACAAACCTGAAGAAGTCAGTAGTTGGATGGAATATAAAACATAGCTCTCTCTAATTTTAAAGGATTAAGGATTGCAGACAGTAGTAGTAGTAGTACCAGAAGTAGTTTTTAGAAAGACTGCCTATGTTGTCTAAAATCTCTTTTGAGGAAAGGAAGAATAGTATGACTCAGTCATTGTCACAGGTGGACAGAAACCATCCAAATGCAAAGACTTAGTTACTTGTATAGCATTGATAAAATCAGTGTCTTTTATGCATTGACTGCCAAATTTCTCTTCTGTGGTGAAGGGCTCTCTGGAAGTTGGAGATGAGTATTGATGCATTAGCTGTTCCCTTTTTTACTAGTGGTGCAGACAGTTTTTAATTATTAGCCTCTGCCACTTGAAAGAGATATGATTCCAAGTTTTTAACTTGGTGCAGTGAATGGTTAAGGAATGTTTTCTTGCTACATTTCACTCCTCTTCATATGGATTTGATTTTGGATTTGGTTGCTTAAATTATGCCAGGTTTGGTTATTTCCTCTCAGATCATAAACAGTCTTATTTGGGGATTTTGTTTGCACATCAGCCTCAGTGGCAGTGTGTCAGTCTCACAGCTGCTGTCTGTATTCCTGAAGGTTCCTGGAGCTGCTGGAGCTGGAGAAGGAGACTCTTTTCAAGGAGTTGTGGCATTCCCTAAATCTTTTGGTAGGGAAGAGCTCTGCCCAGTGGCTAAGACTGCCTGGAAGATAGTGAAAGAAAGCACCGAAGGCACCTGTCTGACCAGTGGCTGCTTTTCTTTGAGCAAGGCTAAAAGAATCAGCATTTTAATATGATGTTTGTTTTTCATTTGAATGAGTCTTTACTTTTAGAAATCTGTGTCATGAGTTGTCATGGCCAACAACTCTTAAGCTTTCTGTTTCACCAAAAATGTGAGAAAGATAAATACTGCTTAAGTGATTCAAATGTTCTTAGAAATATTACAGTGATAACACAGATGTTGTCTAAACATTTAGAATTTTTAAAAGCAGGTGTTCTGTATCATGTAGGAAATTTATCAAAGCTTCCATAGTTATGTAATAAATTTTTGCTGCTAATGCAGTTCTATTAAATCTAAATATTTTTATTTTTAGGTGCAGATTTGTGAGCAAGGAAAAGGGGATAGAATTTATAAATAATGTTCACTTAAGAGATGGATATAGGGATTCAACAGTAAGTTTCTTGCATATTAATAATTCTGTTAAAGTAGAAAAAATCAACATAATTTTTATATGAAATTACCTTTTAATTATGTGCCTATCATTTAATCCACCTGTTGCTTCTCTCACTGGCAGAAAGTAAGAATTGCAGTATGTTTTGGTTCTGTCAATCAGAGTGTACAGATCTCCCCGTTCTCCATAGCTGGGTTATGGATCACAGCCAGGGTACCTTGTGAACATTATGTACTGGATACTGAACAAGTGCCATTTGTTCTATAGCCTGGGAACCTATGGTTTATGATGAATAATGGCAGATACGTTTCCTTTTCTTGTTGGTAGAGCATTGTTAAACTTGTGTGTAGTCACTAAGATGTAAAAATGATGGTATTTTAGAATTCTTCTGTAGACTAAGAATCAGGTACACATGATTATTGCAGAGATGGGTTAAAATTATAACAAAATACTGATCATTTTGTTCAGAGCAGATTAAATAGTTTTAGTGACTAAAATAACTTGAGATCGATTAGCTGTTTCCTGTTTTTTAACTGCATATATTTCCTTCTACTTTCTCCAGAATTGTAATTTTGTCTTTTTATGTTTCACTTTTAGACAGAAGCTGCTGAAGGGACAATACTTCCTAAAGGTATCTGTTTAAAACAACCAACCTCCTCCTATTTTAGAAAGCACATGTTTGAATGTATAGTGAAGGGACTGGTTTATTTTAAAAATAACCCGATTACATTTTTAAATAAAGCATGACAGGTAAATTGTTGGATGATACTCTTCCATTACTTCTAAAGAACTGCAGAATATATTTTATTTCTCTTAGGAGAAATAGAATTAGTTTGGTAAATATTGTAAAGCAAAGGTTGTGACCCATGGAAGAAGTTTGTATGGGATGCTGTCTTGTAGCTAGTGAGCATGCCCAAGTATTGAATCAGTAGTGCTGTGGGATGAACATAGAGAATACTGCAACTGCAACAGTCCTTTTCATGGGCAGGAGGAGTTGGTCTGTCCAATGGCAAGGACTAGGAAGCTGAGGAAGCCAAATGTTATGTGTTCCAGTACTACACATTCCTGCAATGCTTTTCACAAATACAGAGCAATAAAAAGACAAGACAGTTAAAGGGGTAGTAGGAGGGCAGTGAGGCAGCTTCATCCCAGGGAATGGGAGCTGTTGCTAGTAAGAGTGGTTACACAAAACCTGTTTAGAAATCTCTCCCATAGTGCTCATTTAGGAGAGTGAAAATAAAAAAAACTTCCTTTTTTCTTTTTTTTTTAAGCCATTATTTTTAAAAATTAAAAGTCAAAAAGTTTTGCTCTTTAAACAATGTTAATGAATAAGAGGAAGAGGAAGGTCGAACAGACTGAAAAATTGTTTCCCCAAGTAGTGTGCCTTAGCATGGATAGACCTGCTTGATTGTTGGTGGTGCTGCGTTTTGGTTTTACAAACTCAAATTAGTTATTGGTTTCTCTCAACAGAACTATGATTTTCTTTTCTTCCCTGAACTGAATTAAAATTGATGTAATGTTACTTACTTGTTGTGACTTGGAATTTTGGATGAATTTCAGTTAACATTCAGCTACAGAATTTGTAATGTTAGTTATATGAGACATCTTTTAATTTGAAGTAGTTGATTTGAACAGCAAATCTAGGAGCATTTCTATAATATAAATAGATGAAGGGGGGCTGGGAAAGCTAGGATAGAAGGAAACTCAAATCTGCAGTCTTTACAACTAGCAAAATTCTCAAATTGGAAATACGGTTCCTTTGGCTACATATTTGTTTGCAAATATGTGTCTTAGAGTACTGTAGTGAATACTGTCCGATAATGAGATTTGTCCTTCTTAAAGTGTTTTTGTTTTGTTTTTAATTTCTTGTTTTAGATGACCTCTTACAGAATCCTTTGGTACAAAGTGCCATAGCCATGGGTTTCAGTTTGTCTGAGATTAGGAACACCATGGAAAAGAGATTGCAGATGACTGGAGAAAGTCACACATCTGTTGAGGATCTGGTAGCAGACTTAAGTGCTCATAAAGAAAATACAGGAGAAGAAGAACCAAATGAAATCCCAGTTGAGCAAGATGAGCTTATTCAATTACAAAACCTCTGTGTGTACTTTCATATCAGTTCTTTAGTCTGTGAATTATTTTTTATTGTTATCTTTTTATTCTACCCTCTGATCCCAATCTTACCTACGGTGAAGTTACAGTATTGTGACTTGAAGATGTTTGGTTTGGGACATTAAAAAAAAAAGACAAACCTGAACAAAGAGGGTGTTAAAGTATTTGAGTGTAGCAGCATTTATAAAGATCATCTCTAAAATAAGTAGTATTAGTATCTCAGAAGTGTGTAACACTGAAAGTCTAGTGTGCTTCTGGGAAAGGTTATACGTGCTAACAAAAAAAGCCAAAATTGTTGTGATAATTATATTTAAAAATAAAAACAAGAATAACTACAAGAATATAGTTATGAGAAGAACTGTAGATGCGGCAAAATGAAATAGACACAAGGACACACTGTCATATTCAGTGTATTCAATATGAAAAAGTCATGGTGGGGGTTATTTATTTTGCAGTACATAATTTTGCTTGGGGTAAAAGCATTTTTGTTCTTGGCCAATAGAAGCAAGTGTGCTTCTAAATGGTGTTTCTTTTCAGTTATTGATGTTCCAGCTTTGCTGGGACATACAAATCATGCTCAGATAGCCCTTGTGGTACACTCTGCTAATAGACCAAACCCAGGAGCTCTGATTCAGGGGACTTGTAATTTCAGACAAGCGTATGGGTGAATTCATAGGGAGGGCAAGGATCGTCTGCTTGGCATGATGAGCAGAGATCTTACCAACCCACTCCTTTTAATAAGATTTTTCATAGGACATGGTGGGGGAAAAAGAACTTGCAATGCAGCTGGACCTTATTTTGGTGGTTGGCTGTGCAGAGCTTACCCCAGCTGACAGGGGAAGGTGTCTGAATTTTGCATTTTCAAGTGGGGCATATTGAAATAATAAAGAGCTCATGTACAATGTCAAATTGATTCTTTCTGTGTTACAGATTTTTAAGCTTATTGAAATATGGGCATTTTGAAAATGGGGGCAGGGAAGGAAATAACATCCTTATTTTTTTCTCATTGGAGAAATTCAGAAAAAGAAATAAAGTCCAAATTACTTAAACAGTAGCAACGAGCCTTTCTCCTGCTCAAATTTTGGGGAACTCGTCAATGAGAGGTCTGTGAAAAGAATGGTTCCTGATTGAAATATGCATATCCTAAATTCTATAGGTATTTTAAGCTCTTACAAATGTAGATAGATGCACTCCCTGCTTGCATTGGCCTGGGAGATGTAATGAGATGGGAAAAAAAAAGAGCATTCCATGCTGCAGCTAAGATTCCTCTCTCTTGTAATTTTTTTTTTGGTTCTTTTTAAGGGTGTGACCTTTAAATCATATGAAGAAAACCTTGTCCTTGTGTGTAAAGAGGAAAAAAAAAGAATGAGATTCAATGGTACTAAGTATGTTAACTTCTTTTTATGTGTCCATTTTCCTTAGACCTCAGTACTGAAGAGAAGTTAAGACGCTTGCAGGAAGAAAAGCTCTGTAAAATCTGTATGGCTAAGGACGTATCAGTTGTCTTCATTCCCTGTGGTCACCTCGTTGCCTGTAAGGAATGTGCTCAATTACTTAATGAATGCCCTCTGTGTCGTACAGATATTATGAAAAGACAGGAAATTTTTATGTATTAGTGAGATATACAGCACTATGGATGCAAATGTTTGCTGTTTTATTACTTTAAAAATGTGTAATGTAATGTAAAAAATGCGGTTAATTCCAGGATGTAACCAGATGGCAGAATTTAGATTTTTCTGCTGTCAAACTCTACATGTTTTAACACTTTACAAATTATTTTCCTTAAGTGAATTTTTTGTATGCAAAAAAGCAATATGAATGAAAACCCAATATGTATATTTTGTAACTTCATAGACCGGATATGGGAAAGCCCAAGTAATGCAAACCTTTATTTATGTGATCATTCCTTTGCTTCACTTTGGTAGGACTTTGTATGACTGAAGTTTATGCAAATAGAGTTGTACAAAGAGCCTATCCCTATATAAAATTTGTAAATAATTTAATTTAAAAGATAATTATATACATGTGTATTATAGCTGAGATTTCAGCTTAAAAATATTATATAATATTGAAAATAGTCTCTTTTTTCTGTAATTTTTATTGTGACACAATTCAGAAAATACACATAAACCTGCTGCTGTAATACTTCACCTTATGTTTACTTCTGCCACTTTGTAAGTTAGTCTGTTTTAATTTAACTCCTGTCTCTGTATCTATTTTTCTGGTTCAGATGTATAAATTGGCTTCAGTAAACTGGTTTTAGCCATCTGTTTTTCATGAAGATCCATATGTATGTAAAATGTACATTAATTTTATTGATTAAAAGAGAACTCAAGAGAAATTAAGGAGATTTTATGTACCCTGTGCCCTTCCTTCATGAGAAGAGCCTCATTTTAAATTTGCCCCCTACACAAAAAGATGTTCAGTTAGACTTTTTTCTTGTGTACACAGCGTTATCCTAACTGATTTATGCTAATACTTTGCACCCCGTCATATCTTATATTTTCATGGAAGATTAAACTCTATTCCCTAGAAAATGCTGTATTAAAATTCACTAGCAATGTTAGAAGTCTTTCATTTCTGTTCTTGTCAGTTTGCAGCATTTAAATTTAAAAGTTAAGAACTATTCCATTGAGAGTCACCTTAAAATGCTTAAACTATTTCTTACTGGACTGATCCTCCACTTCTGATTTTAAAAGTATCACAGCTTTGTATTTAAATAGAGCTGTTTTATGATCACTGCTTAATTATGTCACTTCCTTATTTTGTGGAGCTACTAGTATGTTCTGTGTATGTACTTTTATCTTTGAGTTCTATGCACTAAGGTTTAGAATATAGAATATACAGAACATAGTTTTTCACGTTATAAAAGTTTTAAATACACAGAAATGTATTATCTACCTTTTCTATTTTTTTTAATCTGTGCTGTGTAATGTTATGAATATTTAAAATAAAGTGCAACCCAGATGTTCCTTGATCATTGTCTTTGATTCTCACATGCAAAAGAAAAAAACAAACATAACAGAAGGCTGCTTTCTGTTGCTTTTTGTTTTGTAACTAAACTGTTATTAATGTAACCTGAATGCCATTAAGGATAACAAATATATATTTAATTGGAAAGGAAATTAAATCTATTGTTTGTATAGATTAACGTTTGTTAATTATATATCTAAAATACATTAGAGTTGCTATTTTTTATGATTGAATTTTGTCTTGGGAATAGGTGATGACTAGAAATTCATAAAGAATTCAGTTTTATTTTGTCTTTTTGTGCCTTAGTGAGGAGTTTAGTGTTTCAGATAATTACCCATACAGGGATTTTTCAGGACAGGTATGGACTGGCAATTCTGACGGCCTTGTTCCTAGTTCCCATTTTTTTCTTGCAGGGAGGGTTTTCTGTACTTATCAAGGGAGATTGAAGGGGGGGTTGTTAGCCATGAGCTGGTGTATCTTGCCTGAGATAGCTGAAATAGCTTGTTTAGTTAAGGCTGCAAACCGTGCTGCGCTGACTTGTTTAAGCAGATGGTTGGTTACCTAAGCTTGACCTGAGTCATGTGAGAGAGGCTGTTCGGATCAGCTGGATGTAACTCACAGGCTGCAGAACCTGGCACGCCACTCAAAGTCCTGTCTGGGAAAAAGATGGACCAAATTGAACTTAAACTGTTACAAAACTAAATCTCAGTAAGAAGATGATTCAGGGTGTAAGTGTAGTATGTAAATTTTCTGAGAAAAGCTGGGAAGTAGGTCACACATAGAACCTTGTACACTGCAATGGAGAGCAAACAGATTGCCCTGCATTGCATAAATGCTTCATGGTAAAGCTTGTTAACTTTTAAAAGGTATTCGTTTATATTTTTATATACACATCTCTTACTGCAACCTTTTCATTAATATTGTAAAACAGACAGCTATATAGCAGTTCAAATTGTAATCACTTACAGACATTGAAGGGTTAAAAGCCTATTAGTGAGATGACAAAATAACTGCTCTGTAGGTTTAGTGTTTTTTTTTTTAAACTATAATCAGGATTCTATTCAGACTAAATGTGAAAAAATAATTAGCATAGTCATCAAATTCTGACAGCTTGAATTAGGAAGATTTTTTTTTCAAATTACTTTGATTTTCAGTATCTTAAAGAAACAGAGAAGAAATTCCATGGCCTCTGATACTGGGCTGAGTGTTTAAAGACAGAAACGAAGGATGCAAATAAATGGAGTAGAAGCACAGGGACTTTGAAAAGGAGGTTAGCAGCAGGACAAAGGTGCCTTAGGAGTTGATTTTTATGAGAGTTACTTGGGAGCTGTGCATTATATTCAAGTATCAGTATTCAGTAACTTTCTTCTAGTGGCTTCTGTGTAAAATCTTTCTTCCATGTTATTTGTAGCAGCAGAACTACTTGCTACTCTGGATATGTGAGGGATTTACAAGGGTTTTCAATAATGGCCTGGAAGTGTGTTGCTTAGAAAGCATGGGAAGTGCATGGCTCATTTAGAAACAGAAGGCTAAAATAAGGAAAACCCAGAGATATTTTTGTTACACATGGAGCTTTTTCTCACTGCCTTGAATCTTGGGGCCTGAAACACAGCACTGACTTACTCAGCTGATTGCAGCAGCTTCTGTCTCTACAGCTATGGAGCTGTCTGGAATTCTTTTTAATTTGTTTTGAGGCTTGATCTAAAGCTCGTAATACAATAAAAACTTCTTAAATTATTACAGCTTGGGGTTTGGTTGTTGTTGGGTTGTTTTATTTTTAAATTAGAGTATTTAAATATTCATTTTAACATTGTCTAGTTAGTTTTGACCACAGTTCTTCAGTGGGTTTTTTTGTTAGCTGTATGTGCAGTCAGTAGCTACAGGACAAATAGTCTGTCAAAGTTTTCAAAATGTTGTTGTTAATGTTGTTAATTAAGACACGGGTTTTAAAGTTGCCTTTTCTATTTGTTTTTATCGTAATTAACAGAAATGTAAATACAATGGGTGGTTGGAATTGCAGTATGACTGGCTGGGAGGTTAACGCAGGCGCTTGAATATGGTGTTCATGTGAAACCAAGCCGAAGTGTTGTATGCTGGAAGGGAACATTACCGGGGCAGTGACCTTTGCTGTTGGGGTATTCAGGAGATACTTGGAAGAGAATCTGCTCTGCCTTACAAGCTGTGCAAGTTCAAGCATCTGATGTGTGAAGGTCAGCTCTTCATAGAGCAAAGGAGGAGCTGGAGATTTTCCTGGCTTTTGCAGTTTTTCTGCAGCGGTGAGGATGTGAACAGTCAGTTATTACACGGTGTTCTTTGTTACCCTCTGCTTTGTGCACGACTGACTCCTGTCAGCAAGGCCAGATGCCAAGGAGAGGGCTAGAGAAGCACTTCCAGTGCTGCCCCTGAGCCTGCTCCGTGCTGGTCTTGTGCAGAGAAGCTGGACTGGCCTCAGCTCTTGAACGTGGCTCGTAAAGGGTGCTGGTTCCCTACTCCATAGGGTCAGATGGGAAGAGCCAGTCTACCAACATCTCCTTAATTCCTCGTGGAACTGGAGTATGAGTGAATACTCTCCCTCTCACCATTTTTTGTGTGGTTTACATGCATTAAGTTCTACTGAGTAGCTTCAAAACTTGATCAAGAAAGTCCTTCCTCTGCCAAGCCCCTGCCTTGGCTTCACACTGATTCAGGTTGTTCAAAATCCCTTTTCATCATTGTGAATGCCACTGTGTCATGTCACTTCAAGAGCTCTACCAATGCTCTGTACAGCAATTACCATGCTGTAATTATGATGTGGCTTTCTGTGAGAAAGCAAATGGCCTGTGATAATAAACAACCTATGCTGAAATTCAGATTTTTTTTGTTGTTGTTGTTAACCAGGAATTCCTCTTAAGCAATACTGACAACATTACAGTAAAACTACAAGTGCTAACTTAGAGAACGTGGCTCTGTGACTAACGTTTCAAAAAACTTGCTTTTTTTCTAGGACAGGAAAGAAGATGGTATATGTTCAGTTATGAATGATTCGGATAAACAAAACCCCAAGAAAAATCTGGGACAAAATGGTATTAATTATATTGTGAGAATATAATATTTAAAGCTGGTCGAAAACTACTTAGTTGCTTTTGGATAATTATTAATTTACCGTTTTATAGCCTGGATAGCTATTAATGTTGGCTGAGATAAATTGCTTGACAAGTAATAATTGCTGGAAATGTATTGGAGAGATACTGGAATTAGGGTTTTGCTCTCACATTGAAAAATATTGCTTACTATCCAAAAATGAAGAACACATTTGGAGAGTCCCACTGTGAAACCATCTAGAAGGATCATTACAATAATTGCTGAAAAGCCAGGTTTAGTATAAATGCATATGGTCACCTTCAAATTTTTGAGAGTGAATTAATGTAACCTTCAGAGATTACCGAGGCAGCTTTTAAATTTATTCATGTTAGGTCTTCTTTATTTTATGTAGTTAGATCTTGCTGTAAAACTCTTGACACAGTTTCTCTTATGTAACTTAATTTTGCAGTGTATGATGAGAATCATCACTTAAGCCAAATAGTTAATCTTCTGAATACAAGCTTTTCAAAGGTGGGTGTCAAGCCACAGGCATCTCTTCCCTTTAACTCTTGTGTTACAGAGAAGCTTCTGGGTCCAGGACTGACTTTACCTCCCTGTCCTGAATAACCAACCCATGTGATGTTACTGGAGTCAGTATGGGGGCTCTGTCTGCAGGGTACAAGCCACCAGGAAAGTAACTGTTCTTTCAACTGGGTATTTTGCAAAACAGATGTACCAAAAATAACAATTTGACATCTGCAATCTGCATCACAGTTTAGGACTTTTGTAACTTTGTCAACAGTTGCTTTCTTAAAGGCTTAATTGGCAATTGCAAGTTTCTTTGGGGAAGACCCATGTTCTGAGTTGGAAGCTTCACCTCTGCTGGACTCACAGCTGGAACCAGAGGTACAGGGAATGGAGAAATGGGGACTCCTGCGGAGTGGTGTTTATGGTGAGCATCCCAGGTGTGCCCTTTGCCACTAAGGGGAATCACTTTGTTCACAGCTGCTGGCACTGAGGCTTTGCAGGACTGTTACTGTCACACTGAAGGAAGTTAGTGTCTAAAAGTATTTTTATCTTAACGGTTTGAACACCTGTGCAACCCACCAACATGTCATAAACTGTTGTATTCCTTACTACTTGTTATGCATTGTGACACTTAGAAAAACCTTTAATCACAGCTAATGACACGATCACACTTTACTTTGCTTCTACTACCTGCTGTGTCAGAGTTGAGGCAGCAGAAAAGGCCTTGAGCCTCAGACACAACTGGAAGTAGGGCAGTGACTTGTGAGAAACACAGTCTGAAAGAAACCTTGAAGTTGGTTGACAGTGAAATCTAAACCAAAGGAAACTGTGTTAGGGACAGACATATATAGGACCTTGGGTATGTGGTAGGGCAGCCCCAGAAAACCATACAAGTTTATCTGAAAGAGTAATCTGTTCCTTGACCTTATCTGTCAGCAACAACCCTCCATTGCCTAGACTTCCCCTTTAACCCCCTAGGTTCCAGCCTCAGTAAAGGGGAAAAGACCAAGATACATCATCCAATACTTGTGTTTGCCTGCGCATACAGAGGAGTGCTGTCAAATACATTCGATAGAGGATTTTCTTCAAAGCTTAAATACAAAAGTATTTGACTTTGTTGTTTATAATTGTTTTGCTCTATGATCTTGGGCAGAGGTTGAGCTGAATAATGATGTTTCTGTCTCAGTTCCACTCTAACTTCACCTAACCACAAGCCAGCCTCCTTTCTCCCCTTTTTAGGCAACCCCAGGTTCCATGTCAGAGTCTGGGG
>VZTX01004495.1:0-32767 GCA_013400915.1 Pardalotus punctatus | reverse complement strand
GCGGCTCCCCCGTCCCGCCGCTGTCCCGCAGCAGCGCCCGGTCATTTCTTCTGGAGGAATTTCATTTTACTGCCTGTGGAGAAAAAACGGCCAGAATCTCCTTCCCTTTTGGTGGGCAGGCCCTGGCACAGGGTGCCCAGAGAAGCTGGGATTGCCTCTGGATCCCTGGAAGTGCCCAAGGCCAGGGTGGACGGGGCTTGGAGCAGCCTGGGACAGTGGGAGGTGTCCCTGCCATGGCAAGGGCTGGAATGGGATCACGTTTAAGGTCCCTTCCAGCCCAAACCGTTCTGTGCACTTGAAACATTCCACGACTCATCAGGCCTAAGGTGGAAAGCCACATGTGGCCACCTCTGCCAGCAGACACAACCTCTGTCCCCTGAGCATGTCCTCAGCCAGGACCCAAGCTAAGGAACAAGTCTGGACAGCTCTCAGAGCAGCAACTCCCACAAACTTTAGATAAAGAAGCAAAAACTTAAAAATAAAAGAAAAATCTTACACAGTGTTCAGCATCCCCTGAAGCAGTACATGTGAACAGGGGAACACACATGCACAAGGCAAAGAAGGGGTCCTGTTCTCCTCTGTATCAAATTAATTATTAAACAGCTAAAATTAATTAAAATATAAGAAGAAGGAACAAAAAGCAAGGGTGCTACTTTACCAAGACTGCGAAGGATTTTGTTCATTCCCATTCGTTCTGTCTCTGGAATACTCTCCAAATACTCCAAGGCACGGACCTCAAAAAGGCCTAAAGAGAAAAAAAAAATTAAAAATTAAAAATCACTCACCAAATGCATTACTCCATCTTTTGGCATGTGGCATCTTGATTAACAAGGCTACGGAAGGAAATCCTCCTGCATGTAGTGTGTGTGAGATGCAGGATCAAGGGGAAAGGAGGCGCAGAAATTCTTTGCTTTATAAACTGAATTCTTTTGAGTAATTAGAAGGGCACGGGCCTGTTCCAGATGACAAAATTCCAACAGCAGAAGCAGGTGGCATCGTATTTCCAAAGTGAGTCGCGAACCAAGAGGGCGATGTCAGACCCACCTTTGACCGCGTTCTTGCTCAGCTCCCGGTCCTGGATGAAGCCCGCAAACATCTGCGTTTCCATGAAGCAGTGCAGGAAGTGGCGCACGTTGCGCGAGCCGTGCGATTTGCGGAAGAGCTCCCGCTGGAACACCCGCTCCCCCTTCTCCGTGACGCTCATGTGCAGGGAGTAGTGCCCAACAATCTCCACGAAGAACTGCACGAAAGCCTCGGAGACCAGGGAGTTCAGGGTCATGTCACCTGTGGGGAGGACATTCAGCACTGTGCTCATTCCCCTCCTAAAGGAGGAGCAGCTTTTTCAGAGATCTCAGTCATTTTTTGGGCTGGCTGTCTCAGACTAGGAAATTCCAGGTGATTGATATAAAAGAAGTCACAGCTCAAAGAATCAATTTCCCACTGTCAACTTCCTTCTGCAGCTAGGTCAGATTCACTTCTAAGCCCTTCCAGTAGTTAAAACATTCATAATTTCATTTTCCCCGTCAAACATCTTGGTGTCTAACAAGCTGTCAGCTCATAACAGGCTAAGTTTAATTCTCTTAAAGCATCGGGCAAACTATAGAAGACAAACTCTCTGGAAAACTTTGTTTGTATGGAATGACATCATTTGCTGGTGCCATTCTCTCAAGCCACTCAGAGCTTTTTAAGTTTTTCACACTTCCTTATCTGATGGATCATATATAAGGCAGTTCAACTTTGAAAATTATGTCAGATTACCTTCTAAAAGACAGAAACTTGCTACATTCTCTGTTTGAGAAAAACATTGTCTCTGTGACTTAGAAAAATATAATAAAACTCAAAGCACAGAAACTGATGCTGTTGGCCCAAAGGAAACTACAGCTCTGATTGTGAAAGGAGGAACTCAGCACACCAAATTTCTCACACATTCACAAGGAAGATGCTCTCAGCAGGATCACAGGAAAACAGCTAAAATGTCACTTCTTGGTGTTTATTTCCATTTGCTCATTTTTATCAACTCCACGGTAGAGATCTGCTAATGGGAAAGCACTTTTCCATGGAAACTTTTCCACAGAAAATACCTTGTGTGTCACTCTGCCCATGTGACAGGATTTCACTTCGTTCTTCCAGGATTTGTACAAGTGCAGCCTGGAGTTTATGGGGCAGGATCTCGTCTTCATCGGATACCTACAGACAGAAATGGCCAAGGAATGGCTTTTGTGTTATTCCCATCAGCAGGAGAACCAGGGGATAGATTAGAAATATTCATAACATGCCTAAAGCAGTTAGAGGGGAGTTATTCTGAGATATGGTGTGTCTTGATGGAGACAATGTATTTATCTTGCAGCCACAGAAATTAAAAACATTTGCTCAGCACTCCCAATACATTTTATTAGAGTCACACGCATAACTGACCACCACACAGACTCAGGCTTATTTCACCAGTAAAACACACAAAAACAATAAGTCTGTTGAGAAAATATGACAAGTCTCAGCAATATGGTTAAAAAAAAATTCCCCCAATCCTTTAATACCTTTCTCCAGTTGCAGGCTGCAATGCAAAACAGAACAGTGAGGCAAGGAAAAGAAGAAGCAAATATCCTGAACTAGTAATGAAACCCCCAGTATTTTTATAGCTCCTTGTCTGGGGATGCAGAAGCACTTCAGGGGAAGTTCAGCAGAGAACCACAAGGGAACTGTGATAATTTGTTCCCTAGACTGTCACTCCTGGGAAAAACAACAGCTCAAACCCACAAACACACCCTAGCTGGAGAGAGAGGAGAAAGTGCTGTACAGAACAGGGAGAGACAGACAGAAAGCAGCAGAGAATCGCAGGGACCCCCTTCACATAATAAACCAAGTAACAGTTTTTAAACTCAGCTCAGACAAGCAGCATCTTTGGCTCTGAAGAGCTTTCCACCTCATTGAACCCCAGCCTTGCAGTGAGGATTTACAAGCTTGTTCCTTTCTCTATTGTTAAAAAGGATTACAAGGTATTTCTTCAGCCCCTGGAGTCTCCATATGAACACCAGCTTCTCCTGATTTCTGCTTTTTATTTTCTTTCATTGATGCCTTTTCCTGGCATAGAAGCATGAGTGACTGGTACTGTTGTTTTACTCACCTCTTGCAAGAACTTGTCAGCACAAAGATCAACAATCAGAACCTGGGGAAAGATGTAGAAAACACACTGACTCATAACCAGGAACAGAAAAAAACCTAGGTTTTTAATCTGTTTTTTAAAAGTGAGATGTTTTTCAAATGGGGATGTCACACACAAAACACAGGTTTTGCGTAACTGCAGCCTGTCTCTGAGAACAGTGAATATTATTTATCTTTGGTAATACTGGAACACCCTGACATTTATCTGGCAAGTTCACCAAGTGGCTCAGAAAAGTTTGAGAGTTAATATTCAGAATCCAGAGATTATTCCAGAGGTCAACCTCATCCCACTGACACTGTCTGTGCCTCACCCACTCTCACCTCTTCTATGGGCAGGTCCTGGAGCTGTGGCAAGGAGCAGGAGAGGATGCCAATGAGGAACGGGGTCGGAGAGCACACGATATCAATCATGGAAGCTGGCAGGACGGGGATGTAGGTGTGCTGCCAGGTGAAGGGGTAAAGTGTTGCCACTGCTGCGTGCCCACATTTAGACAGAGTGCTGGGAAGGCGGGAGAAGCACAGGGTGGATGGTCAGGACAGCTTAGAAACACTCAGGGAAGCGTCACTCGTGTACAGTCTGTGCAGCAGCAGAGGCCCCATGCACCACCCGCTTTTGAACTCGGTGATGGGGAGCTAAAACCAGCATCAACCCAGAGTAAAAAGGTAAAAAGGAAACATTCCCTTATCTCCTCTTGTGTAAAGAGCATACTCCAAATTCTAGGCGTGCACATGCTGTGTGGAGAGTGCAGGTTTTCAAATGGAACTAATTACAAAACCAGACAAGCTTGCACATGGGACAGGCTCAAATGCAGAAGAAGTAAGAATAATATCCAATGACAGTATCCCTCAGAAAGAACTCCTCAGACTCATCTCTTACCTCAAGTTGTCAGCCACGAAGATGACCCTCCTTTCCAGCAGGAGAGAGGCAAAGACCCGAACGGTGTGGGGCACACTCAGACACTGCAAGAGGCACTCGAAGTCAACGTGCTCCAGCCGGGAGTCCAAGGGGCGGCACAGCTCCATCACCTGAGGGCACAGACACGTGGAGAGCTGGGGGAGCAGAGGGGCCTGGGGTCAGAGCTCACCAGGGGCTGCAGCTCCTCCTGAGGGGCAGGACCAGGGACAGGAGCCAGGGAAGGGCTGGAGCTGGGTCAGGGCAGGCTCAGGATGGATCTCAGGGAAAGGTTCTTCCCCCAGAGGTGCTGGGCACTGCCCAGGCTCCCCAGGGAATGGGCACGGCCCCGAGGCTGCCAGAGCTCCAGGAGCTTTTGGACAGCGCTGACAGGGATGGACAGGGTGGGATTGTTGGGGGGTCTGTGCAGGGCAGGGGTTGGACTCAATGATCCCTGTGGGTCCCATCCAGTTCAGGATATTCCATGATTCCATGACTCTACATGGAACCCTGTGACCCAGGCAGCTGGTATGGGGCAGCACAGGAGAGTCCCCAAAAAGCTCTTCCTTAAAAAGCAGGGAATCACTTTCACAGTAGATGATCCCACAGCAAACAGGTTTCTGGGACAGCCTCCCTCCTAACTTCAGGATGTTTTCTTCAGACTAATTATTTCCAGGCAGCACTGTGCAGTTTGCAAAGAGCCTCTGTGCCCCAGAGACCCCAGAGAGNCAGGATGTTTTCTTCAGACTAATTATTTCCAGGCAGCACTGTGCAGTTTGCAAAGAGCCTCTGTGCCCCAGAGACCCCAGAGAGAGCAGGAAGCCCCCCCTGACCCCGTTACCTCAGCAGGAAGCCCCCCCCGACCCCGTTACCTCATCCCCTGCTCCTGGCAGGAAGCTCCTGACGGTGATGGTGCGTCCTGGGGCGGGGAACGGCGCCTCCATCACGCTGCGCATGAAGGGATGCACGAGGGCTGGGGACATCTCCCGCCTCTTCTCCACCTCGTCCAGGATCTGCAGGGAAACACACGGGGCCTTGGGTCACTGCTGCTGCTGCTGAGCTGGGCTGAGAAGCTGTCAGAGCATCCCAGGCCATGGAGAAGGCTCCAGCACAGACCCACAGCCCTCTGCTCCCTCACTTGGGACCCTGTGAAATTCATCTCAAACCTCTGAAGGCTCCAGCACAGACCCACAGCCCTCTGCTCCCTCACTTGGGACCCCGTGAAATTCATCTCAAACCTCTGAAGGCTCCAGCACAGACACACCGCCCTGTGCTCCACTCTCCATTCTCCNGAAGGCTCCAGCACAGACCCACAGCCCTCTGCTCCCTCACTTGGGACCCTGTGAAATTCATCTCAAACGTCTGAACAATCAAACAGGAACAGCTTCCCATGAGCACAACTCTCCATTCTCCAGCCTCCTGCTACTGGAAGGAAATGTCTTGTACATAGTAATTAAATTCTCATTACTTAGAGGAGTAAGAGGAGCAACACTCCATCCCCCTGGCCAAGAAATCTCCCTGAAACACAGTTTGAGAAACTCTGTGCTCCAACAAGCAGAACCATCGTTCATCAAAGCTTGTCCCTGTATTCTGCAATAGCTCCCCTTGACCTGCAGCAGCTTTCCCCACTCTTCACCTCTTTATCTCCCCTCCTCATGGTGCTACAAGAAACCAGGTGAGATCCACCCCCCTCCCAAACCAATTTTCCATTTCCAGGTCACGGAAGAAGAGGCTGAAAGAGCACCCTTAGTAATACCAGGTATCAGAAGCCCCTTCCTGGCAGTAATTGCTGAAGGATTTGGGTACTGGCTGACAAGTTTCAGCACCGCTCTTTTATTTCCCCTCTGAAAGCAAAGGCAGCGAGGAAGCACCGCTCTCCTGGGATGAGCTGCAATCACCAAGCCTGACAGAAGCACCCAGCCAGTGACTGAGAGCCTGCAGGCTGTCAGGGCTCGAGGCACGGGCTGTGCCAGCTCACCTTGGAGAAGAGGTTGAAGCAGCCCAGGCGGCTCACGATGCAGTAAACCTCGGGCAGGCGCTTCCCTTTCCCTTCTGGCTGAAAGGCAACAGCAACAGCTCTGCTGAGAACAGGGGGTGAGGAAGAGCCCGGCACCTGCACTGCAGCTGAGCTGCAGAACTCCTGCTGCTGCAGTCCCCAGTACACTTATGGCTACAAACGTTCTCGAGGAACACCCAGTTCCAGGAGCTGGTTCGTGCCCAGAGCCCATTTCACTATTCCTGGGCACCGTCGTGACCCTCCCCTCTGTCGGTGCCACCACAGCAGCCCAGGCTGGGTGACCCAGGTGGGACAGCAGCCCTGAGTCACGTCCTGCCCCTGAGAGTGCCCACAGCGCTCTCTGGACGCAGCCCTCGCCCAGCTGCTCACCAGGAGCTTCCTGCAGTACCCGAACCAGCGGCTGCCGTCCTCACCCGTCAGCACGAAGGAAAAGGTTTCACTGGGGGACAAAGCAGAGGCAGGGTAAATTCACACGGCTCAGGGGAGACTGACAAAGCACAGACTCCTTCTGGCCAGGCTGACAAAGGCCAAGGCATCAGTACAAGGACTTTGGGCTCTGATCAGGGTAAAAACCTGCACGTCATGAGCTTTTCTATCTCTCCCCCTTCCCAGCAGCTCTCACTGAGCTCTTCCATCTCTCCTCCTTCCCAGCTGCTTCTCCATTCAGCCAAGGAGCAGCAGAAGCACTTCCAGCCCTGGGAGCTGGCCTTGGACAAATCTCCCTCCTTAGGAAAGGCCAAAGCAGCCCTCTGAGCCCACCTTCCTTCCTCATCTTCCCCAGCCCCAGGGGATTCATCCTCTCCCCTTTTCCCTCGCTCTGGCTGCAGCTCCTCTGGCACACCCCAAAGCCTTCAGCACTGCCTGCCTCAGTCACGAGTACTCAAAACCAAGCCTTTACCTCTTCAGGTCTGACGAAGGGAACCAATCTTTGGGATCTGGAAAGCAGAATTTGGGAATGACCTTTAGCCTCTCTTCAGTATCCTTTGATGGTCTGAAGGGATGGTCAGGCTGTAGGGGTAACACAGGCATTTGAAGTCACTGAGGTTGGTGCATAGCTACAGCATTTAAAATTTAATTAATTTTAATTTAATTAAAATTAAAATCTTCCTGACCCTTCCAAAGGCTGATCCATCAGGTGTAACTAATGCACAGGTACAGGAGAATATATCCTGACTATTTGCAGATTCCCAGGTCCCTTTTGCATTTTTCCTGCTGACTGGACCTTTGTAAAATGACCCAGCCAGTCTTGGTAAGGATGGAGTAAAGATCTACAAGCACAGCCAAATTTATTGGGGAACAAAGCTAGAAGTGACCCCTCAAATGATGGCTGGGTCAGCCTGCCTTGATTCTGCCCCTAGAAGATTTGGAAACACTAATAGGACAGGAATGTGTTCCGCTTTTGCTGTGCAGATCACTCATAACTCAAGTGCAAAAATGGTGTCACTGAATGACACATTCCAGCCACGCCATGTGTGGGCTCAAATCCAATCCCTCAAGGACTACAGGACATTTCCCATGCTCAAACTGCCCAGAAAAGGCAAAAGGAAGGTGTTCAAATAAGAGTTTCAGCATAGAAATTTAAGGAAATTTTACACATTTAAGTAGGAAATGCCCCCGAGAAGTGGAAGGTTTATTGCATAAAGTTGATTTTAGGTGCTCAGCACATCCAGGCTATTCCAGTGTCCCAAGCTGTGACAGCACGAAGTGTTAGGAAAACAGAAGAGCATTTTGACAGAGTAACAGTTGTACAAGAGCTTAGATGTCCTTGGGCACCCAGCCCAAAGGAGAGGGTGACAGCAGGTTACTTGGAAGCAAGGCTAATATTAGAAGGGAGACAGCCAATCTGACACACTGTCCCACCTAAAGTCACTCACCAAAACACTTTCGTTTGAGCAGAGGATAAATAAATACTGAGAAAATAATTTGTTGTGTCAGCACCTTTATAAAAGCCAGTAAAGAGCAGGGGGGGAAGCCTGCAGTGCCCTTCCCAAAGGCAAGGGACAGACTGAGAGGCTGCACCAGGGAAAAGCTGAATCTGCTGCATTCTTTCTTCCTCCCAACACCCTCAAGTTTGCACTTTTAGCAGATATTATTTGGGTGTGTTCAGTTTTGAATTAACACTGTGCACTCTTTCTGGCTGTAGTCCCTTATTCATCTTGTCAATCCAATGCATTTACACACGTCAGACACTGGAGTTTGCACTCAAATCCTTTAGGCAGCAGGACTTGGGACACTGTGGGACCTGCTGGGGTCCCCCACAACCTCCTTGGATGAATGTGACATCCCCTCTGTGTGGATGACACGCAGATTCCTTAACAAACCCTGCATTTCTCCTGCTGGCACAGCCAGAATTCCTAGCTTTGTTCTGTTTTCAGTGGAAGGCAGCAGGTACAAACCTAGACAGTGACAACTGAATATTCATCTCAATCTGGTACCACAGAAGCACCAAGGCTCCATCTCAGCTTCCCAACTGCGGGCACTGAGCTGTAATTTAGAGTCACACAGTGATTTTGTCACCCCTTTGGGCTGAACACTTTATTTCAAAGGGCTTGGTTTGGCTACAGCACCTGAACTTCCACAGCTCTCATGGTCTCGGGGCTCGTACACACGGTTTTGCCATTTTATTATTCTTTTTCAAAACTGTATAAATCAGCATACAGGCCCTGGGATTCCAGTTCCTGTGCACCAGGAGTGCTTCACTCCTTGTTTATAAATGACAGACTGCCAGGATGAGGTTCCTGTCAGCTTTGGGACAGAGCTCTGCCCTCCCTCCTCTCCCTCAGCAGCTATCACAACACCCTATGTCTTCATGAAACCTGAATTAAGTAGGAGCCCTCCTACCTCAAAAAAGACAAAAAACTCATTGTCAATAAACACATTCAACAACCTCCCAACACTTCCCATTAGGTCGGTAGCAGAGCAAGGTGCTTCACATTCCAAGCCTGCATCCTGAGCAGTGGAGTTCAGGAAACACTGAGCAGAGCAGTTCCCTGGGCAGCTCTCCATGCAGCTCCTACCTTGCTGGGGAACTGCTGGATGATGTGTGGTGTGTAGGTGACCTCTGATGCCTTCTTGTGCAGGGACACCACCACAAAGAGCTCGAAGAGCCGCTGCTCCTGGAGCTCAATGAGATCCCTCTCCAAGGTCTGGTAGTGCGGGTTCCTCTTGGAGGCCGAGTGCCTCAGGCACCTGTGGCGACCTGGGGACAGGAATAAATCCCAAAGCAGCCCATGGCTGGCACTGCCACACACCTACAGGGCACAGAAGAGCACTCAGCAGTGCCATCAGAGGGGAAAGGGATGGCTGGATTTGCCCAACATCCTGCTGCTGTCCATGGGATACAGGACACCCTGGTGAGCTCCTCGGGCACAGAGCGGCTCCAGCCCCAGGGAACAAGAGACAGCAGCAGAGGAAATGACCTCAGGCTCCACAGGGGAGCTTTAGATTGGATATTAGGGATGATTTCTTGGTAAACATTGGAACAGGCTGCCCAGGGCAGTGGTGCAGTCACCATCCCTGGAGGTATTTAAAAAGCTGTGGATGTGGCACTTGGGAATGTGGTTTAGTGGTGAACGTGGCAGTGGTGTTGGGTTGATGATTGGCCTTTCCCAGCCTTACCAATTCCAGGATTCTACAATTCAGACAGGGAGCACTGGCCTTGCAGCAGCTCTGCAAACCCCTCCTGACAAATACTGAAATTTCTGCTGCCCTGACGTTCTTTCACACATCTCAGTGACACAACGTGGTACTGGGGAGGGAAGCCCAGCTCCACCAGGGCAGGAGCTGCCGGCCTCAGGGAGCCACCCCAAACACCACGGGCACTCAGGAGAGGCAGAGGCCGTTCCCTGGCCAGGAACCCCCAGGCTGGGCTGTCCTGACAGGCAGCACAGACCCACAAGCACAGGCAGAGCACTCTGACGTCAGGAATTCCTGTGGCCCAGGCACCCTGACACATTCTAGACACTTTCAATCAACTCTTCAATCACTGTATTTCTGCTGAGATTCTTCACTCTCCACTACTTAACACAGAAAAATGGAACTTTGCTTTTCATTCCAAGTTCGAGCCTTTTGAATGTTTCCCTCCAAGTAAATGAAACACCTAAAATAATTCATAGAATCCCAAAATGGTTTGGGTGCAAAGGGACCTTAAAGCTGATCCAGTGCCACCCCCTGCCATGGGCAGGGACACCTTCCACTGTTCCAGGCTGCTCCAAGCCCTGTCCAGCCTGGCTTTGGACACTGCCAGGGCTGGGGCAGCCACAGCTGCTCTGGGCACCCTGTGCCAGATCCTTCCGTTTAATCTGGCTGCTCATGGAAGCTAAAACCAGCTAAAACCAAACCAAAGCAAAGTTCCATTTTTTTGTGTTAAGTAGTGGAGAGTGAAGAATCTCAGCAGAAATACAGTGATTGAAGAGTTGTTTGGAAGTGTCTAGAATGTGTCAGAATGTTTCAAGGCTGTAGTTTGGGTCTGGGATCAAGCTCAGGACACTGGGACCACACAAATACCCAGGTGAATTCTCCCCAGAGGAAAGGACATTTCACAGCATCACACAAAACAGAATCAAGGGAAGGAATTAGGGGGGAAATACCCTCAAGCAGCAGCAGCAAAGGTGATCAGGGACAACCTCCCACCAGACATATTTCAGTTAAGTGCAACCCTACCAGCCCAAAAATTAATCTGCTTCTGGTGACTTGCAGATTAATGGCATCAAACCTTGAGGGCTCAGGGGAAGTGACACAAAGAGAGGCTGGTTTGTCACAGCAACAGCTCCCAGGCTTGGCCATGTGGCCTCTTGGAGGCTCCCTGTCCCTGAATCAGCAGATCCCCACACGTCAGCGTGCTCATCCCCAGGGCGCAGTGCTGTGGGCACAGCACCAGCCCCTGTGATTCACTCACTTTTGGGCTGATTTTCCGTATCGCTTTCATTCCCACTGGTTTCACCTGAAACACACATAGTTTTCACTTATTAGCCATGCAGAAGGAAGATGGGCAACACCCAAAGTTGGGAAAGAGATAGAACCTGAGACTCATCAGATCAACATCCTTCGGGGCTGCCCACCAATCCTGCCCAAAGCATCAGCAAAGGGCAGCTGGAAAATGAGTTACACCAGCAAGTTTCAAAAAGCAGAGCTGATATCAAGGCAGTGTTGTCCGTGAATGACCTGCAGGTCAGCTGGACACGGGCAAAGAACACAAACCAGGCACTTGTTTGATGCTGCTGTAAAACTTACCAGAATTGCTGAATGGAATATACTGTAAATAAAGACCTGCTATGGCTACACAATCAGAACAGGGCACAGAAGCAATGAGTGCAGTAGGCACAGATAGTTCTCGTGCCAAGTGGTTTTCTGAGGAATTTCTGGCTTTAATCTGCTTTTTTGGAAAAGCACTTTTAACCAGTAGCCCAGATCTCCAGGCTCAGAACCTTCCACTTGTGACAGTGTTAAACCTGGGTTAGGTACGTGTTTTCCTAATCCTAGTGATGCAGAAAGCTCAATTCCAGCCACAAGTCTGGGTTTTGCACTGCTGTGTCAGCATGAGGTGGTGGTGCCAGGCCAGGGGGAGAGGAATTGTGCCACTCAAGGTGTTCAGAGCACAGACAGTGCTGGAGACCCCAGTAAATACCTTTCACCGGAGCTGCTTCTCTCCCAGCAGGACTGAGCAGCTTCACCTTCTTCTTCCCACGCTTGGAATCAAAGATCTCCTGGATTTTTAGTACCAGCTGAAATGCAGAGTAGAAGCAGAGGTTAATGTGGGGGTCCAGAGAAGGGTCCAGGCACCAAGAGGAGGGCAGCCCAACAGCCACCATCCAGCACTCGGGAAAAGCTGCCCAAATCCTGCAGGAAGCCTGGCTCAGAGGCTGGAGTCCTCCAGCCCAGCTCACTGCAGGAAGAACAAGCACAGATTTCTGCTGCAGGAGGGGGATCACTGTCAGCACAGCTCAGAGCTGACACCAGGCTGTACCAGCATTCTGGAAATTGTCACACTTGCCTTCCCAAATAGCACAAGTGACAAACTGTCTGCCATCACATCTCCATTTTCCGTGCAAAGGCACTTGCAAGAATATCTTACAAACCCTCCACCACAGAGGACTCAGAACATGCTCTCCAGCACCCCAAATTCCTTCCAAGCCCAGAAAAAGCAGAGCTGTCTCACTGCAGCTTGGGGGTTGGGTTTTGGGCTGGTTTTTCAGTTTGTTGCTGCAGTTGATGTCAGCTGAAAGCACGAGTGAGGCACAGAACCAGGCTGCTCCAAGCACACTCCCTGTCCCAGGTGTTTGCTGGAATAAAAGGACGATGCACTTGGAATTACCTGGTCTAGTGGAAGGTGTGGAGGTGGAATGAGGTGGAATTTAAGGTCCCTTCCACCCAAACCATTCTGTGGTTTTGCACAGATGAAGACAGAAAAACGGGGGACAGAAAAATGGGTTTGTGCTGCACGACCACACACCTGGTCCACTGGAAGAAAAAAGCTGGAAAAAAGCACAGCCCAGAGCAGACTCAGCCAAAGACAGGAAAGAAGAGTCAGCATTTTGACAAGTTGAGTTGATGCTGGTAATCTCCCTTGCACTGGTCACAACAGCCTTAAACCCAACATCCTGACACTTTCTGTGTCCCTGTCACAGCCTGAGCCTTCCCCTCACCTGCCACTGCCCCAGGGGCTCCTCACTCCCCACATCAAAGGTGGCTTTGGCTTCATGTGAAAAGGGATTTACCCTAAATGCAGGGAGCAGGTCAAGTTCATTCCTGCTCAAGAATTCATTAAACTGAACGTAGGAGGGTGGGGCCCAGCCATTTGTCATCACAAATACTGCATAAAAAGAAATATATGAAAGAGAACCTGTTTGTTCAGCTCAAGCCTTTAATCTCCAGATCAGCAAACCAGGCTTAGGCTCTCCTTTTCCAATCGATTTCTCCCCGTTTTCTGCCTCAGCCAGCCCTCCCAGCACGAGGAGGCTGCAGGGAACAAGCAGCCCACAGCAGAAAGCAGTGCTTCTCCTGCCAAATCGGCCTTCTTTCCCTTTTTATCCAGCCTTACCTAGAGGATCTTCATTTCTGTCCTGATTTTTGAGCAGCTGAGTCACCGCCCTGGGTGTGTTTAAGACAGCCATGTGTTCCTTAAGCAAAAAGTAAGTTCTGTCTTTTTAGACCCCAGTCCTTTTCTCAATCTCTCAAGCAATCTTGGCTCAATTCCTGCTGAGCAAAGAGAGTAAAGTGCTCTTCCTGCATGTAAATCGTTACCAGATTTTTGGAACAGGTTTGCTTTTGGAGAATGTTATATTTTCCCTCTCCAAATGAAAGATACTCTCCAGCACAGCATTTTTATATCTTGCCATCTCCTTCCTGATTTTCCAGACCCAGGGTTTGTTTGAAAACACAGACAGAAGTTACTGGATACTCTAAAGCACTTTTAAAGGTTTGAAAAGTCCTTTGCAGCTGTCCAACTCTACCTCTCAGTCTTGTGCAATCTGAGCAAATACACACGATTTTCACATGAAATAAAGATCTGCTGAAGTGAAATGACTTTACAACAGCAAAAATAAATCCTTGCCACCACCACAACTGGAATTTGAGCCCCATGCACAAAGTGCCACCCCAGTGGCAGCCGCAGCTGCCCTTCTACAGCACGTGGTGCCTTTTGTCACCGAGGGATGTGAGCTGTAACCAACACAAGGATCTGGAAAGGCTCCCAAGGCACTGAATGAGAATGAGAACAGCCCTGGATGTGAAGGTGGATTAAAAGCCTTCCTCACCTCTCTGGCCTCAGCAGCATAATTGTCTTTGCAGCCAGGCAGGAGGGAGAGGCCAGAGGGGACAATGGTAGGAAGGTTTTGTGAAATGCTCTTATCCCTCAGAGCTCCTCTTCACCTTTAAACGATGAAACAGCTGCTCCTGGTGCCGGTCAAGAACTCCAAGCCAGCATTCCCAGTAACCAAGGGCCCCACAACCATTCAATAGCTCAGGGCCTGCAGTGGAACACGGGGATCAGTGTGGGAAGGCCCTGGGAGCAGGGGACACGTGCACACAGCCTTACAGAGCTGCCCTTCAGCTCACCAGGAGCACAGAGCCAGCAGCACTGCGCTCCACGGAAACACTGGGAACAAGGCTGAGATGACAAAGCACGAGGAAGGGCTTGTATTCACACCCGGCCCTGACCTCCAGGCCAACACTGAGCACTTTGTCTGCCCATTTTTGGCCAACAAAAACACCACTGTCCCAGCTAGAACTGCCACTCAGGTCCCCAAACACCAGCTCTGCCACTTGGAGAGGGAATGGCTGGAGCAGCAGTGCCAAGCAGCATTCACCTGCCAAGCGCTGTGGCCACTTACAAAGCAGCAAGAGCTTGAAATGCTTGGCAAGAAGTGAAGTTTCACACTTCAGTCTCACCCAGGGCAGGCTCTTTTTCCTGCTCGCAGCCTCCACTGCTCGGAACAGCTTCCACTCAGACAGAGTGACAGGCAGGGAGGTGTCCTTGCCCATCTTCCCTTGGAAACTTGGCTGGGAGGGCTTCAGCTCCAGCGTCTTGCGGCTGAGGAAGGGAGGTTTGGGGGGAGGCTGGAAAACAGGAGCAGGAGAGATCGTTAAGCATGAGATCAAGTCTTGGTCCAAGGTCAGAGACACAGGACTCAGATTACAGCTGGGAAATCTGCTCTGCCAAGCTCCCCATCCTGCTCAGGCACCTCACCAACACTCTCTTGGTCCTACTCTTTTACTCCTTAGCAGCTTAATCAACTGCCATGGCTGCTCATTATTTACATTATATATTATTCACACTAATAACAAACAATAAAAAAATAAGGAAAACCAATGAGTTGCAGTGGGCAATGTGAGGCTGGGGGAGAGCACAAATGAGGGTTCTTGTGAGAATGATCCTGCAAACCTTTAAACCCCCCAGCCTACCTTGGGAGCCCTGCTGATGCTCCGGGGAGGGGGCAGCTTCCACACAGATGGGACCTTCCACAGGGGCAAGGGCAATGCTCTGATATCTTCATAAGGATTCTCTTTTGTAGGACCTGGACAAAGCATTGGATGGGGGAGTTATGAAAGGAGATAAAACCCTGTATTTTTGTCAGGAATATAAGTGGGGAGAGCGTGCAGTTTTCTGCCAAGGTTTAACAGGGTCTGAGAGACCTGTTTAAAGTTGGATGAGGTTCCCACCACATCCTTCTAACCCACTGCCGTCAACTTGGCAAACTGTACACGGACTCAGCAGAACAAAACACTTCTTCCCCTGCAGAGCAAGCAGCTCCATTGCAAAGCAGCTCGTTTGGCAGTGCTCACACTGATCTCTGTGCAGCACTCAAGCAAAGCATTCCAAGAGCTAATAAAGAAATCAGTTTAGCACAGGCCAACTCCAGTGACCTCCCACGACATCTGAAATCAGGCTGTTCATGTGCAGGTCTTACTGACACCAACGAAGAACCCCAGATGGGGAAGACCTTAAAAGTCCCAGAGCTGGAAAGGGCCTCAAGACATCCTCACTTCACTCCTCCCTCCCCAGCACAACTGCCCCCCTTAAACACAGCGAGGGCACCCCAGAAGCACAGGCACATACAGATGATGTCCTCGTAGATGTTGTCCTCTGACTGAGTGTAGACAAGCCTGGATCCTGCAGTGCCATTTGTCTCTTCCCGAGGTCTGTGGGAGCTGCTGCCTGCCGGCCGCTTGCGGAAGCCCTGGATGTCCTCAAACTCAAAAGATTTCCTAGAGGAAAACCAGTGTAACTTCTCCTAAAGGCACCTGCTTGAGTTGCTGTCTCCAGTCCACAGCCAGCGTGGCCCTTCCTGGACCATCCAGCACACGGATGCTCCACTCTGGACTCACAATTCCAGGGCTGAGGTTGAGCTCGGCCCCTCGCTCCCGCCCCGTGGGATGGGGGAGGCAATCCGAGGGTAAAAGAGAGCAAACACGTGCATGGGTCGAGATAAAGACAGTTTGGAAGGTAAAGCAAAAGCTGCACAAGCAAGAAAAGCAAAACAAGGGATTCATTCCCCATTTCCCTCGGCAGGCAGGTGCTCAGCCACCTCCAGGGGCTCCATCGTGCGCAGTGGTGACTTGGGAACACAAACACCACAACTCCAAATGTCCCCCTCCTTCCTGCTTCTTCCCCAATTTTTAGCGCTGAGCAAAGCATCACATGGTCTGGACTATCCCTGAGGTCAGCTGTCCCTGCTGTGTCCCCTCCCAGCTCGGTGTGAGCACAGCTCACACACTGCTGTGTTATCAGTATTTTCATCACAACCCCAAAACACAGCACCACACCAGATGTTAAGACAATGATCCCAGTCAAAGCCAGCACACCAAGTGAGCCCTGCTCACTTACTCTGGGAGATTTGCAAGTTAAAAAGGAAGCTGGAGGCTCCATGGCCAAGCACACTCCAAGCAGGCATGGCCAGACCCATCCTGTCAGAGAAAAGGACCCAAACTGTGTTTTGCAGACTTGCAGCAGCTCAGAACCAGGGCACTGCTTCCTGCTGGGCCTGTCCCATTCATGCTCAGGGTGTTCATGCATTTGTGAGTTGGCATTTCCGTACACTCGGCCGCTATTTCGAAATTAGGGCACAGAGCTCACAAAGGAGCTGCAAGGATTCAGCCCATTATCATAATAAAATTTGGGCTGCAAAGTTTCAGGACCTCAAGCCACACCTTTGCTGGTTCTCCGTGCACCAGCCTAGCACAGGCAGCTCACCTGAGAGCAGGATTTGCATCAAGCCACCTCAGAAGGGTATGGGAAAGAGGGAAACCAGCCAAACCTACCGCAACAGCAGCAGCCACAGCCTCCAGCCTCAAGCAGCAAGAGAATCCTTCACTGCCAGGAAAGCCAAACACTCAGCAGCCACAGTGGCCCAAGAGAAAGCGACTGCCATTCACAAACTGCAGCTGAGGGCAAGCAGCAGGCAGGGCTCTCCCTGGGGCCAGCACATTGTCACTCCACTCCGTTCTAAGGTGTGGGCTGACATCTGCCTGTAGCCTTCTCTGCAAGATTGTCAGCAGCAAAAGCAGTGCTGAAAAGGAGATACTTTCACCCAGGAATATCCTTTCCCCATCAACAGAGGCATCATCACTAGCAGCACCTGCACAAGGACATCACAGTGAGCAGCTGCTTAAACCCATCTAGGAACTGCTTAAAGGAAACATTTCAGACATGAGAGATGGATTCTGTACCTCTGGGCTCTCCCTCTGATCCTCCTGCTGGCTATTTTCTTCTCGGGGCTGTTGGAGGATGACGCCAGGTCCCTTCCACGCTGCTTTTGCAGGGGAGCTTCCCTGGTGGCACTGGCGTCTCTACAGCCCCCAGCAGCCTTTTCTGCCAGGTAGCGGAAAGTCCTGCGGGGTTTGGGTGGTGGGTCAGGAGCTGGCTCCTCCTCCTGCCCCTCAACCTCAGAGTAAATGTTTCTCAAGCTCCTCTCTGCCCTGCAGAGAGGGTCCACTCCTTTGATCTGCAGTTCTCTTTCCGTGGAGCCAGAGCTGCCTCGCTTCCTCGGGAGCTCCAAGGGAACAGGAGGAGCTCTGCCAGGCAGGAGGGGATCTGCTCTCCTCCACAGAGCTTGTGAGGTATAGAAGTTCCCCGGGGGCAGTGCCACCCCAGGGGACAGGAAGCCTGTTTGCCCCTCTCTCCTCTCCTTGGCTCGGGAAGCTGGGCCAGCACAGTCCCCAGGCTGGCAGCAGCTCCGCGCATCTTCCCTGAAATCCAGCCCCAGGCTCTTTGGATCTTTGGGCCCAGCCTTTCTGCCATTCTCTGTGCATTCTGGCTTCACTCGGGGTAGTGCATTGCAGCTGGGATCATACTTCACTCCAAAGTCCTTTGGCTGCTGCTTCTCCCTGCCGGGGCAGCTCCGTGTCCTGCCCTCCCACTGCGAGATCTTCTGCTTGATGTTGCGGCAGTGGCTGCGGGACAGGGTCTGCACGGCCGAGCGCGAGAAGCTGCTGTCCCCTGACCCCGTGGGGTGCATGGCAGGGGCCAGAGGGCTCACACACAGCCCATGTCCAGCCCCAGCCACGTCCTCCCGTGTCCTGCCCACATCAAAGCTGCCACGAGACTCCAAAGTGCCCGCTGGTGTGGGAGAGTCCGGGCTGGCTGCTCCGACCTGCGGGCACAAACAAGAGCCATCAGCTGCACCCCGGCCATGCTCCCACCCACAACTCCCAGCTGCTCCCTGGCAACTGCTGGAGAACATTCCTCCCCAAATCACATCCACCACGTGCTCAGGATGGGCTTCCAGAGCTCGCTCCCCACTAAAGCTGTTTGTGCACACATCTGGGAGGGAGAATGGAAGGGAGCTGAGGCTTCACTGGCTTAAAAAACAAACACAACGGGAACAGAACACCCTGAGGGATCCCAAGCATCCAAACTCAAGGAAATTATTTAATGGCAGAAGAACACAGCAGTGTGGATCTCAGCCAGCCCTTCTGCAGGAGTGCAGCTCCTCCGGATGCTCAGCCAGCACAGAGACAAATCCCTGTGGCACCTGAGCTCCCCACTCAGCAGAGACACAGCAGGACACGAGGCACCAGGACAGCTCCACAAAAAAGGAACCACATCTCCTTCTCCAGGGAGGAGCTGCTGCTTCACACAGGACCAGAAGAACTGAGGTGGCTGGGGAAAAGCCCAGCTCTGGGAGTGCACCCTCCTCCCAGAAGTGCTCTCTTGCTCCACAACACAAGTGGAAACCTGCCTGGTGTTCTGTTTGTCAACACCTGACCTAAATTTGCCATCCAAGAGACTGGAGGGCAGTGGTGCCCAGCCTGTGGCTTGCAGCCAGGGGAGTTTCAAAAGGCAGAAGAAACAGGTGAGTTCTCATCTTCAAGAGAAAAATCGCCCTGTGTTTAGACCAGCAGAGAAGGAATGCTAAAGAAACGCTCTGGCTTCTCTGAGCCAAGCAGAGCCTGCACAAACAGGAGCTCTTTGAGATTTCCCACACGTGTAGTCCAGAGGATACAGCACACATCCCCCAGACAGTCCAGCCAGGAATGCAGGTGAAACCAGCAGGGGGAACTGGGGTGGCTGCACGGACCCAGCACCTGCAGGTCCAGCACGGCCTCAGCACAGACATTTCATGTGCAGAATCCTCAGCCTTGGAGTCCTTTGGCTCTGCCTGTAGCTCACAAGGCATCCCCAATATCCTCAGATAAGCCAGCACAGGTGAAAACTCACCCCGGACAGAAGACAGCAGCCCATAGGCTCTAACAAGCTCTGTTCCTCCCTTTCTCTGGGCAATTATCCCATTTCAGAAGTTCCAGCCCTCCAGCTGTATTTAGCATCTCCATTTGTACCAGGAGACACTGGCCCACGCTGGCTTTGGTAGCGCTCCCCTGGCACCAAGAGCCCCCCTGCCAAAAGCAGGGAATCAGAGCATCCCACACATGCACAAAAGCAGAGGATCCCTGTGGAAGGAGCCAGACTTGCTCCAGCTGGGCCCAGGGGCCAGAGTCACAGCAAGCCAGGCTCCAGCTGACAGAGCCAGGCAGCTCCCACGGCCACCCTGGGCACGTGTCCTCCACAGCCACGGCCACCACACCCAGCCAGCACTGAGTCACCCGAGGCTGGCACAGCGGGCAGAGCCAGGGATGGGCAGCAAACCGAGCTGGGAGACAGAGGAGCGTCAACCTGCCTGGCAAGGGGTCATGCCCCACTCTCCAGGCTGGGTGTGGAGAGCCCCCAGCACAGCAGACCCACATCCTTCCCACTGCTGGTCCTGCACCTCAAATTCCAGGGCTCGGGGCTATCCCTGGAGCTGCTGATCTGCTTGGCACAGGCATGCATGGTGCAATTAAAAGCAAAGCACTGGCCTTGGCAGATCTACTTGATAGCTTTAATGAGAAAGCTCACTGGTCAAGGACATCCCAGGACTGCCCAGGCAGTTCAGGGATGGTTTGGGCACTCGTGGCACCAAGCCCTGGCTCCATGCTGAGCTCTCCCCCTCTGCCAGAGCAGCACTGTGGTGGTGGGAAGCAGCCCCTTGTCTCCTCAGGGTTCCTGCAGGCTGGAATTGCTCAGCCCATTGTCCCAGACAGCTGCTGGTACCTCTCCCACTCAGCAGTGAACAGGATAAACTTGGACAATGTGGGCAAGCACCGAGCTGGGGATATTTGCTCCATCATCAGCCCTCTGTCCCTCATCAGCATTTCTGCCTGTCCCCAACGCTTCCACAGCCGCTGGAGACCCTCTCTCCACACCAGCGAGGGGCCCCTGCCCTCTCCTATAAATAGGCATTGCTGCCAAAACATCCTGAGCCGGAGCAGAGCCCTCCTTCCAGCCCGTGTCTGCACAGCCCGATCAGCAGCAGGCAGGAAAGCTGCTCTCCCCTCTGCTGGGCCACTGAGCTGCTCTGCAGCTCCCGAGCACCAGGCTGGCAAAGGACAGGCTCTGCTGGGACAGCCAGGGGAGCAGAGGGGTCAAACAGCCTCCCCAGCCACTCCAGCTTCACAGCAGGCTCCTCCAGTGCCTGCCAGGTCAGCAAACACGGCCCTGCTGGATGCAGGACTGGCACAGGGAGAGGAAGCCAACACAGTGTGGAGCAAGGCTTTATCCACAGCACTGAACACGTGCAGCACAGGCACTCACGGAGGACACGCAGTTCATGTCCACAGCAGGCCACAGTTCCTTGGATTCCCAACAGCACTGGCTGCTTTCTCCTCCAAATGCTGCAGCTGGGAGCTCCTCTGGGAGGAGAGAACTATCGAATATGCTCGAAAGGAACCCCCAAGGATCATCCAGTCCAACCCCTGCCCTGCACAGACACCCCAACAATCCCACCCTGTGCATCCCTGGGAGCGCTGTCCTGGAGCTCTGGCAGCCTCAGGGCCATGGGAGCCTGGTCAGTGCCCAGCACCCTCTGGGGGAAGAAGCTTTTTCCTGATATCCAACATCCATGAGGACAAATCACTGCCCAGAGGAGGCTGAGGAGCCCTGCACAGCTTTCCAGGTGGGTCCATCCTTGCTGCACCCAGGCTGGGCAGCTCTGCTGGCTGCCAGCCCATCCCACGTCCTTCCTGCCACAGCTCATGCTGGGAAGGCTGCAACAAAAACTGCCTGTGCTGCAGCTTCCTCAGCCAGCCAGACACACTTCTGCTTCCTCTCACCAAGCCATGGCCCCAGCCAAGTCCTACTGCTCCTGCCCTCTCCCTCTGCCCACATCCCTGCTCCCACGGTAAGGCACAACTGCGAGCTGAGAAACGTGCACGAGAAGCTCAGCCCTGCCCAGCACATGGAACCCCAGAATCCCAGAATGGTTTGGGTTGGGAGGGATCTTAAAGCTGATCCAATCCCACCCCTGCCATGGGCAGGGACACCTTCGACTGTCCCAGGTTGCTCCAAGCTCCGTCCAGGCTGGCCTTGAACATGCAGGAATGGGATCCACAGACAGTCAGGCACAAGCTTAAAGCTTCTCCCCTGCTCAGTGCTTCTCCCGGGACTCTCTCTTCCAAAATACCCATCCAAGCAGGAGAGGAATGCAGCTTTTCACCTGCCCAGGCTTGCTATCAAGAACCAGGTGTTTAATCTCAGCTCATCACGTGAACCCAGGCAAAGGTAGAGACTGATCTTTGGTGAAAAAAGAGCAAACTGGGGTGGTGTGATCCAAGTTAAGTAACCCTTAAATGCAGTCCAGGACAGGCTAAAACACAGTTCAGGGACACAGAGCTGGCAGAGACCACCTGGGTCAGCAGCCAGCACTCGTATCAGGCACTACACACATCATTCCTGTCACAGAAAAACCAGACTTGTGACTGCTTCCATCCTGACCTCCCCTGCCAAACTCCTTCAGACTGTCCCGTGTGCTTCCCAGTATTTCCAGAGAAGCCAAATTTATCATCCTTACTGCATTAGGACTTAGGGGAGATCGGTGTAGTCAGGAATACTGAATTATTTCACTGGAAGCAGCAGTTTGGGGGAAACTTACATAATTTCTAGACAAAACATCACACATTTCTGCCAAAAGACTGCCTCTCTGATCCATGCTGCTTGAAAGCTCCAAAGCAGAAGAATGAGGCACGTTCACAGCACATGACAGGTAGCCCTGACTCTTTTTCCAGCCCTGAAAGCCAGAGTGAGCACACTACACATTTTCCATGCAAAGCCTCAAGACAATTCCGTTTCCTGAAACCACATTCCCAAGGAGAGAAAGCTGCCAGTGCTGTTCCAGAATCAAATCCTGCCCAGTGCTGAGGTCAAGCCCCCACACCACACGTGCTGCTGGCACCCCTCAGCCCCCTGCCCACCCTGCAGCAGAGGCACAGTGAGAACAAAGGCGCTGCCACAGCACCTTACCTTGTCCTGCTCCTGGGAACACAAACACCGACTGGACCAGCCCGTGCAGCTCTGAGGCAATCTCCCTCCTTTGATGAGAGATGTGCAGTCCTAAACCACCCCAGAGTCCTTGTCGCCAAGCCTCCTGTGCTAGTAGCCAAATAAAAAGCAGTTTCTGGTCTTCTGCAGCCTAGGGAAGCTGGCAGCTCGTTCCTGGAGGGAAAGGACCCTTTCCAGAGCTCTCAGCTACTCCCATTCTGCTCTCTCTGGAACAACCCTGAAGCTCCTCTGAACAGCTCTGCCATGCTGATGCCTCAAAGACATGGGCAGTACCAAACAAGCAGATTTTATATCAAAATAAGTAACTCTTCAGGAATGCAGGGTGCTTAGTCATTTCCATCTCGATACAAAGCTACTCTAACCACGAGGTATTAACTCCTTCCGTGCTGCTGCATCTCCTGCTGAGGAACAGTTCTGCCTCATTAGATCCATGGCCACAGCCCCCGGACACAGAAAACGTGCTGCTAATCCAAATTACTCAGCAAAAGGAAGTTAAGTCTGGCCTCTGCCATGGCTCCTAAGAGTTTTGTACTGACTTTTTCTGCAGTGATAAAATTCAACTTCTTGAAAGTAAGTTTTTACTCAAGATATAAAAAACCCCAAACCAGAACACTTCCAACATGTAAGCCCTGAAGGTTTCTACAGCAGAGGGCACATGGACAGAACCCACAATGTACTATTTTTAAAGCTGTGGGGTTTTAACCTGACTCACAGCATCTGAATGCCCAGGGTAGCAATACTGACAACAGCAGTTGACTCAGCCCCTACACCCCGGGCTGGCTGCCAGCCCCAGGAATGCTGCAGCTGCACACAAGGACTGAGACCCAAGCTGGGCACGGGAGTTAAAAATCAAACACGACTTAGAGCGGAGCAATTCCTTGGTGCCTCCATCAGAGATGAGATTCCAAAGTAAAGTCACCAAGCCTGAGTGGTTTCACAGGGACCACCACCAACCATTCATTTCTTTGGGAAACTCTCAGCAGCACTGAGGCAGCTGCCCCAGGAGGTTCAAAGGGTGCAGGCCAAGGCAGCACAAGAAAACCTCTCAGACATCATCCAGATAACGTGTTCCAGAGCTGCACACTGAGTCACATCCATATTATATTGTATTATTATAACTTGAAGACTGAGATAAAAATTTCGCTAAGCAGCAATTGTCAGCACTAGGGCTCAAGATCAGATCCAGGGCACATCCAGGTCCAATCCTCCAGCCACCACTGCCCAAGCACATATTTCCAGGGACTGGTTTTCCTGCAACTGCTCTTCTGCTTTCATTCCATCACTTGCTGATGCCAGTCCCAGCTGACAGGAGGAATTGCTCCACCACTGCCCGGGCTCTATCCCAGCCAGGTGCCCTCTCAGCCAGGCCCTGTCCAGCCAGGGTCACAGGAACAGAGGGGGTGTGTATGCAGTGAACTGGATCCGGTGCGCTCCAGGAGCTCTGTAACCACTCAGACCCACGCACCCCAGTGTGACAAAGCACAAATATCCAGTGTGACCTAAGCCACCACAGCCTAGCAGTGCGTAATTCGCCCTGACGACACTCCGTACGGAACCACGGAGGGGCGGAGGTGGGAGAGACCCTCTGAAGGTGTGACCTCCTCTGTTCAGGCAGGGGCACCTACAGCAGGATGGCTTCTGGAGCTCCCCGAGGGGAGAGACTCTGCAGCGCCCCTGGGCAGCCCGCGCTCCACCGCCCGCACCGGGAGAAGCGCTCCCCGACGCTCAAGGGACCCTCCCGTGCGTCCGGCCGTGCCCATCCCCGGACACCCGGCTGGGTCCGCCCGGCACCCTCCCTGCAGGCATCTGAACGATGGGAGATGAGCCCCCCACAGCCCCGGCTCCCCTTCCGGGCTGGGTGTCCTCCAGGGCAGCTGGAGCGGGCACCTGCTTCCCCCGGCCCGTCCGACACGGGGAGGATGCTGCACCAGCCGCTGCCCGCCTGCCCGGAGCCGGGACACGGAGNCCTCCCGTCGCAGCCCCCGCCCGGTCCCACCGCCCCCCCGCCCCGTCTCACCGCGTCCCCGGCCCGCTCCCGGCCCCGCTCCCGCACGACGCTCCCGGCGCGCACGGAACCACCTCCCATTGGCTGCTGCAGCCATCACTCAAGCGGGGGTACCGCCTCCTCCCCGCCCCAGAGCGCCCGAAGCTGTTTCCCGTTGGTTGACGAGGCCGTCACTCATGAAGAGATCCCGCCCCCCGCTCCCCGTCCCGTCTCCCCGGGGCCTCGGCCCGCTCCCGCAGGACGCTCGCAGCGCTCACGGAGCCGTCACCCATTGGCTGCTGTGGCCATCATTCAAGTCGAGATCCCACCCTTACCCCGCCCCAGGGCGCGCAGAGCCACCGCCCATTGGCTGGCGCTGCTGTCACTCAGGTGGTAGCCCCGCCCCTTCCCCTCAGGGCACTCGGAGCCGCTTCCCAGACGAGGTTTTACTGCGCTCCCCGGCGCCCTCAGAGTCCAGCACGGCCCCAGCGCTGCCCCGGCCCCGCGGTCCGGCCCCCCGCTATTCGTTCTTCAGCCCCTCGGCGATGAGGTTGAGCTCGTAGCACCAGGTCTCGTAGCGATAGGCCACGCGGATCTGGGCCACGTTCGTTTTTCGGATGTCGTTGCCGTCGGGCCCCTCTTCCCGGTAGTTTTCACCCAGGAACTTCACTTTCTCCTGCCAGAGGCAAAGACAGCGGTACCGACTTCAGAACCCCCGCTGGCAGCGCCCGAGGGACGCGCTGGTGGGGAGGCCCTGAGCCCATGGACGGAGCTGGTCGCCATTCTCAAGCCGTGGACAGGAGCACCCCAGAAGGAGACGCACACATCGTGGGACGGGACACACTGCAAGACACCCCCCTCCTGGGACAGGCCACACCACAGAACACCCAGCTCGTGGGACAGGACACACTGCAGGACACACCCCTCATGGGACAGGACACCCCTCGTGGGACAGGTCACGCACCTCGTGGGACAGGCCGGACTGCAGGATGCTGTTCCTGGCGATCTCACACATGTCACAGGTGCTGAGCTTGAACACCTGGGCGGCAATGGCATACTCCTCCATGAGAGGCTCCTGCAGCACAGGGTTAGGGGTCAGCAGCCTCTGCCAACACAGCCCATGCTGTGCAGGGGCTGTCCCAGAGCTCACAGAACCACTGAAGTACAACCTTCAACCAACACCCCCATGCACACTAAACCATATCACAAAGTGCTACGTGTTCTCATTTTTTGAAAACTTCCAAGGATGGTGACTCCATTTCTGCCCTGGGAAGCCTGTTCTGATGTTGGTCACCGTTTCAGTGAAGAAATTTTTCCTAATATCCTATGTGAACCTCTGCTAGTGGAGGGGGAGATGCACCAGCATATGCTGGACCCTCTGCAGGTGCCACTGACTTCCAAAAACCTGAGGCCCACACAGTCCCAGCCCCACAGTCCCAGCTCCAGCACTCAGCTCCCACTGTACCTTGGTGTAGTGAAACTGCATGGGGTCATCTGTAGAAAGGGACACCACGAGCCCTTTCTGGTGGAAGTCAGGCAGGGGATTCTTGGCGTACTCCAGGAAGAGGCTGTTGTTGCTGAGTGGGGACATGGCAATGGGAATTTGGGCAAGGAAGTACAGATACTGCAACACTGGGCTCTGCAAAGATGAGCAGAGGTACCGGGTTAAGGATAAATTTGCTGGACCTTCCACCTCTTGTGTCATTCCTCAGACCAGGCCAGGCTCCAGCCAGGGAATCGTGTGCAAGGAAAGACAGGCAAACCAGCAATCAATCCTTCAGGGAGCATGAGAGGCTGAGGAGCTCAAACTTGTCTGATATCAGAACTCAGCTGGCTCCAAGGATACCAAACATACTCTGTGATAAGTCTGTGAGGCAAAACCCCCAAAATCTAATACACGTCTCAGCCACATCCCCAAATGTGCCCGGAGAAACCCAGAGAACCATTTAACATCTGCCCGGAGCCAGGTTGTGCCAGTGTAAAGCAGAGGGATAGGTAACTGCCAGCTGCATGGAGGCAGCTGTGAGCACTTCTGCTCTGCCTTGCCTGGGCTGAGCACTCCTGGCAGAGTTCTCCACGTACCTTCTTGAGGTTGAGGCCGTGGGAGATGTTGTCTGCTGTCATGAAGGCTGCCAGCAGGTGTGTGATGGCCCCGGCCTCGCCGCAGTGCGGGCGGAACAGGAACGTGTTCATCCCGCGCTGCCTGGCCACAGGGAAGGAGCACTCAGAGCAGGAAAAGACCTGACTTCAAGCCCAGCTCTACCCCTGCCATGACTCCCCAAGAATCCAGCTTGACCTAGGAGCACACTGTTCATTCTCTTTTCTCCTCTGTTCATGCAGCAGGTGCATCTCTGCAATCCCTAAGCTTTCACCCCAGTCCATCACACTTCCTACCGAGGGGTGTCTGGATTGCTCTGGGTTATGATGCTCCAAATGCAGAGCAAGGAGAGCCCCACTGCTTCCACACCAACAATCAAAGAACTGAGACAAGTCATGAGGCAGCCCCTTGGCAGATCCCAGGCCTCACCTGCGCAGGTTGTTCAGCACCAGGATGTTGGCATACATGTAGTAGATGTAGTAGGTGTAGGAGGGGTTCTTCTGAGAAGTCCACTCCTCTGGCTTAGGACTTTTAGTGCTGAACATGTGTCCACTGTGCTTGGATTCATCATCCACGCTGTCAAAGCCTGTGATCTGCTTGGCAAGGGAACAAAAAAGGTGTATCTCACACTCCCCACCTCATCATGCCCAGGTGGGCTTGCCCTGCCCCACCATGGCTCAGCAGAACCTGGCTGTACCCCTGTGGCCCCCAAGAGCAGGGCTGGGCAAGCCTGCAGACCTTTGTCCTCACAATCCCCCCAAGCACTGTCCAGGACTAGGAATAAAGCTCACACCTTCCCCAGGAGGTGAGTGGGCAGTGATTCACAGCCCCAGAGCAGCCAGCTCAGGGAGTCTCACCCTTCCCCAGAATTCTGGCCACAAACAGAATTCTGGCCATTCGCAGAATGTGGCAGGAGGACCACAAGCCCACTGATGGCATTTTCCACGTCAAGGCCAGTGCCACATTTCTTGTGCACAAGGAGGAACGTGAGTTCTCCCCAAACCAACAACTCTGTCAGGTGACACTCACGTGGCGTAGAAGGATGCTCAGCTCTTTGTGGGCTTGGGGGTTGATGGTTGCCTCAAACACAGGAACAAAGATATTTTCCAGCATTTTCCCAAAATGGGGGAGGAAATTCTTAGACCTGAACACATCACTATGGACAGAGACAGGGATTAGCAGCTACCAGAGGGAGAGCACAGCCCACCGTCCCCACAACCCTTTCAGGGATGAGGGATCTGTAAGGCACAGTGTTCCCTCAGTCCCACACCACGTACTAAATCCTGGGGATTTGGATCATCCACTTCATATTGGGGGAATAGACCCGGTGGGTGTTGAACCACCTGGCCAGCTTGGCCCACTCCTCAGGTGACCGCCCATAGATCGAGAGCCGGGGCTCCGTGTGCTGGTATTTGGCATCCTCCAGGTCAGAGCCAACCTCCTGCAAACCAGAGCAGGCATGGGAGCCCACAGCAGCTCCACAGCTTCACCCTGCTCTCCTCCCCTCTCCTCTCTCCATACCTTGATGATGGTAGCAAAATACTCGCCGTTGATGGCATTCTCCGTCTTCAGGTAGAGGTCACGCAGCTCGCTGGCCCCCACGGGGTTGTACTTGTCATTGAACTTGTCAAAACGCTGGAATGTCTGCCGGCCCTGGGGCAGGGAGATCAGGGAGGTCAAATATTGCCCTTACAGCTTGGCAGGGAGCGGGGACTGAGCCAAACCACCCCAAATGGGAAAAACAGGAGCAGCTGCACCCTGACACATTAACATGCACACGTGTGGGTGCGCAGGGAAGGGAAAAGCCATGGGAGCAAGAGTGGCCCAAGAGTGAACTTACAGTAAATGTCCTACTACTTACAGCATGGACATCCAGGGAATCCACTGTCAGGTCGTAGGGGTGCAGATTGAGCTGCTGGAAGAGCTGTTTCAGAGTGAGCTGTTTGCCCTTGGAGTCATAGACCACGCGGTCAGCATCCACACGGTAGGATTTCTTGATGAAACGCAGAAGGTGCTTCTGGTTCATGCAGGCTGCAGCATGGATGTGTGTGTCCACCTGGGGAAACAGGGATATTTTCAAGCTGGGATGCTCAGGTACCATCTCAGGGAGGTAAACAAACCCCTCAGGTGAGCATGTGCTGTGGGGAGCAGGGCTCAGCCCAGCAGGTGAGCACAACCAGGTAGCACGGCTTTGCCGAGAGCATTGCAGGCAACACATTCCCATTCACAGGAACGATCTGCTGCTACAGCCATGGGCTCTAACATCCAGTTCCCAGGGAGGGAAGGCACCAGAACAGCTCTCTCCAGGCTCACTGGGGTTCTAAGCCTTGCCTTTACCTTCCTGCAGTTGTAGAAGTCCCGGTGGGGGTTGTTCTTCACCTCCTTCATCTCCTCCATCTCATTGAGCATTTCGTGCACTTGGAACTTGGACAAGAGGAACTTGAGGCGCCGGTGAGTGTAGGTCTTACTGGTGAGAGCAAAGGGCAGAACAGTCGTTGGGCTCCTCACCCAGGGGCACAGGGACACAGATTCCACCTGGGGTGGAGGAGCTCGTGCTGGCCAGCCCTGCTTCCCTAAGGTGTCTCTCCTGGCTCTGTCACAAAGCTCTGAAGGAAGGCTGGCCAGCTGGGAGCCTACCTGCAGGTGCTGTCTCCAATCCTCGAATGTTGCTTTGCTTAAGACCCAAGTCAAGAAGGCTGACAAGGGCCAAGGACACCTGGGCAGCCAGGTGTGTCATCAGCGGGTCCCTCCCTCCTCCCAGGAAGGGGAGGGGGCTGCTCTGACCTCCCTCTGCCCGCTGAGGCAGGACCTGGTGGGTTGTGCACTTACACAGGCCCCTGTGCAATCAGGACCAAGAGGAAGTTCATGTCATCTATGAAGTGCTCGAGGCTGGGGTAGGGCAGGTCCTTTGGCTCATTTCTCTCAGCTGCTGCCTTGTCTGCATAGACATAAACTATCCCATCCTTCATCTGGACGTGGTATCCCAGGTCCTCAGGGAGATTCCCAGGGTCAAAGGGATCCTGTCCATCCTTCACTGGTGGGGTGAACACTGCACCAAAAGGAGAATTCCATAAGGCACAGACTGCCAGCCCAGAGCTCCCAAGCCTGCCTTGCTCCCCCACCCCACGCAGCAGGCACCCCACCAGTGTGACACCAAGGAGGAGGCCTGGGCCAGGGTCTTCCCTGGCCCTTTCCTGAGCCCTGCCCCGTGCTGAAGCCAGAGGAAGCCCCTGGGGTGCCTGGATGTACCTGGGCCGATGTCACTCGGTTTCCAGAGCTCGCCCTCGATGGTGCGCAGGTACTGTGAGGTTGTCTTGGGGAACCTCTGCACCGACTGCTGCATGTGCTTCTCCCGGATGCACAGCGCCCGGTACAGGCCTCTGCACACTACTTCAAAATCTTCCACTGTCACCTGTAAGAGGGTCGTTGCTGAGGGCAACCACACATCTGGAACACAGGTGTCCAAGAGGCACCCTGGTGCAGCCAGGTGGAGGGAGATTTTGGTCACAGCAAGATAAATATCATAAAATCATAGAATAGTTTGGGCTGGAAGGGATCTTAAATCTCATCTTGGTCCAGCCCCTGCCATGAGCTTCCACCATCTTAGGATGCTGCAAGCCCCATCCAGCTTGGCCTTGGACACTTCCAGGGATCCAGGGGCAGCCACAGCTGCTCTGGGCACCCTGTGCCAGGGCCTCCCCACCTGCACAGGGAAGGATTTCTTCCCAATATCCCATCTAACCCTGCCCTCTGGCAGTAGAAAGCCATTCCCCCTTGTCCTGTCACTACATACTCTTGTAAAAAGTCCTTATCCAAATTCCTTGTATCATATCAATCATATCATATCACATCATGTAATATATCTTATCATATCATATATCATATCATATCAATCTCCCACTGCTCTGCCTTAGCAGGGCAAGGAAGGGATGATAGGCAGAGACCCAGGCATGGCAAAGGGATGTTCCTGGTGCCAGAACCAGTGAATTCCGATGCCACCCTGTCTTAGATTCCTCACTGCAATCAGTAATTGGCCCTAAAATGGAAGCCAGGCCAGGGCAAAACATTAAAGCTATTTTTAGAGACCGGGCTGAAACTGAAGCAGGAACAACATATGCTGACCCAGTGTGTCAACGATTTTTGATTTACTGCACAGACAAGTGTTTTGGGCAATCAGAAGAGTCTGGAATGGAGTTGGTTGGGAAACCAGCACTCCCAGCTAGGACAGTCATGGCAGGGAGAGCGTGCTGAGTGCCTGAGCAGGGAGGGATTTCCAGATCTCCTTTGGTGTGCAGCTCTGGGCTGACCAGCCCTCCAGCATGTTCTTAAAAGCAGCACAAATGTAATAGAGGAGGAGAAGGAGGCAGGATTAGCGCAGGATGTGATAACAGTCCTGGTCAACTGGCTCTAGGTGACCCTGCCTGTGCCAGGGGCTTGGTGACCTCCCTCAGCCCTTCTGGGATTCTTGGGTGTGCCCAGAGCTGGGACAGGAATAGCTATGTGCAGGAAGAGAGGATGTGACAGGGTGAGCCCAGCCCACCCTGCCAGTGCCCTCCTTGGAGAATCCCATGGGAAGCACACAACACCCACAGGCTCCTGCTAAGGAATTCAGCTCTGGATCCTCCAAGGCTGCAGCAGGGCACCCCCAGATGCTTGTGAGGCACAGACTGAGCTGGGAGACACCATCCCCACTGCAGCTGGTACAGACTTCTGTACCACTGGGCACTGCTGAGGGACAGGCAGGGACCAGAGGGGGTGACCAGCATGGGAAGGGAACAGCCATGGAAGGAAGTACCTACCCCAGAGGCATAATCCCCAGTGATCTGCACCCGCTGGAAGTCAGGCACAGTCTGGTACTGGGGGCAGGTGGAGTTGTCCTTATCAGTGGCAGCCTGGCTGGGTACAGACCTTGGAGCCACAGGCAGTGCCATCGCAATCGTCTTCATGCGGATTATCTTCTTCCTTCTAGGGAGGAAAGGCTTAGGCAAACAGCCCCATTCCATAGTCACACACAGGTGCAGGGCCAGGGACACTTCCCATAGCCCTGTTCCAGCTGAGCACAGCATGGATCAGCTCAGTGATGGTTTCTGAGCACAGATCAGCTCCGTGATGGTTTCTGAGCACAGCACGGATCAGCTCCGTGATGGTTTCTGAGCACAGCACGAATCAGCTCAGTGATGGTTTCTGAGCACAGCACGGATGGATCAGCTCCGTGATGGTTTCTGAGCACAGCACGGATCAGCTCCGTGATGGTTTCTGAGCACAGCACGGATCAGCTCCGTGATGGTTTCTGAGCACAGCACGGATCAGCTCCGTGATGGTTTCTGAGCACAGATCAGCTCAGTGATGGTTTCTGAGCACAGCACGGATCAGCTCCGTGATGGTTTCTGAGCACCTTAAACAGGCGCTGCCAAAAACACAGGCCCCAGTACACAAAGTAGCCACAGACTCTGGAAGTTGCATCTTCCCAGAGTCTCCAAGTCTCCCTCCCCAACAGCTCTTTGGTCATCGCTGTGCTGACACCCAGGGAACAGCCAAGGGTGTCTTTCCATCCAACAGTGAGAATAGTTGGAGGGGAAATCCTGGAGTACCTGACAGATGCCTGGGGATTATCAAGGATTTATTCCACAGGTGTGGGGAGCTGTTCCCAAGGGCCTTGATTTACATCCCCCCTGCTCACTGTGGCTGGGAGGTGCAGGCTGTGCTCCTCTCCTTACCCAGCCTCCCGGGAACTCACCGCTTTTCCACCATGGCACTGCTCTCCTGAAGCATCATGTGCAGCGTCATTTCCTGGCGGGAGATGGGGCAGATCTCTTCCACATCAAAATGAGAGATTTCTCCCCTGACCTCCTCATCCTTCACCTCGGAGGCAAAGACCTTCTCGGCGAAGGAGCGCATGGACTCGTCCATCTCTGCAAGGAGCAGGAGTTCAGTGTCCCACAGGGAGGTGATTCCCAGCCACTGGAACCGGCAGTGCCCCTTGCAGGCAGCTCCGTGCTCAGCTGCCGTTTCCTTGTGGCCCCCACACCCCAGAGAAGATTCTGAGCCACCTCCCAAATTTGCAATGAGGCTGGGCCACACCTGGTGGGCTGGAGACTAACCTTGATACCCCCAGCACAGCAGGAAAAGTAAATACAGTCCAAGAGTGCTGCCAAAAGGCCCAGAGAGAAGCAAGTCCTTGGGGAGGGCAATTGTGGGAGCATGCACTGGGTGGAAGAGGGGAAAATTGGCAGAGCCCTTACAGCTCCAGGGAGCCTGAAACCCACTTGCTCCAGCAGTCAGGGGGAAGACGGAGGGATGGATGGATG